>CAUYRH010004809.1:0-23398 GCA_963574655.1 Perodicticus potto | reverse complement strand
GCCCAGGAGTTGGAGGTTGCTGTGAGCTGTGTGATGCCATGGCACTCCACCGAGGGCAATAAAGTGAGACTCTGTCTCTACAAAAAAAAAAAAAAAAAAAACATGAAAACAACCTTGTGCCTTCTTAGCCCAAGTAGACCTCGCTGGATGTGGAATAAGAACATACCAGGGAATCATTCATTTGACTTCTGCCTTGCCCATAGTCAAGGTCCCCCTGTTTCCTCTTCATTGCCTATTTTCTTGACCTCTTTTGGAAACAGCTAAGGGAGGTTAATCTCCAACTTAGATTTTTCCAAATTGCTTTAAAGAATTTGTTTCCATATAACAAAGTTGCTAGAAATAATGGAAAGGAAAATCCATTCAAGAAATATTTTCATCCTGTTCCTTCCTCTCTCCCTCTACTGCCATGGCACTGCATGTACCCAGAGCCCCTCTTCTCCTTGCCTCAGAACTCAGGGTGGGTCCAGCCAGGAGGTGAGACTGGAGGACGCATGCTCCTTCTTGACTCACCCCTCCTCCCCAACTGCTCCTGGTTATAGCTGTGTCATAAATCAACTATGACCCTGTCTTGGTGGAAACCTACTACATATTTTCCCAAAATATTTGAGCAGATATTCTTTTAAAATAAGGAAATACAACTGCATTCACTGTTGAGTATCTTGTGGAGGACTGTAAATTGGGCTGTTACCATCATGTTTGTCCCAATGTTCAGAATATGAGGCTTGCAGAAGTGAATCTTTTCTGTATGTTATTCAAAACTATTTCTATATTTAGGTTTTCATAAGGCTATTTGGCACACATGATTTTCTCTGCCTTTTGTGCAGGGAGAGAATTTGGTACTGCCCCAAGTAAAAAAATCCATTGTATAATGGTGAGAAATTGAGAACTAGCTCATACTTACAAGGGGTTTTTCATGTGTAGGCACTTTATGGATATTATTTTGATCCCATGCTAGCCTTGTGTTAGATACTCCTACCAGTCTGATTTTTTTACATATGAGTAAACTGGGAATCAGAGGTGAAAAACTAACCCAAGGTTACATAGATAGTGCTTGAGATTGGATTTGAACTATACTGCATGTTTTTACAAAGGAAGTAAAAGTCCTACTTAATAAGAGAACAAAAGCAGTCTTGAGAGAGGAAAGAATGAAACTATGTAAATGTCTTTTTTTTTTTTTTGTAGGAGCAAAAATAATATGAACCTAGTTTGAGCCCATTTCTCAAGGTTTGCATGGCATAGAAATCCGAACTTGATATTGCAAATGTTTAAGAAAAGACGTGCTGAAAAAGCTATAAAGAATACAGAGTGTAACTCACGTAGTGATAGCTGGAGCTATCAGTTTCTGCCAGGCAGCGTGCTAAGTGTTCGGTATGGCCCTCATGCAAACCTCACAACTGTATGTGTTGTTTTCATTTTACTGTTGAAGAAATAGAACCTTGGGAAGTTAAATAAATAGTTCAGTTATCACGTGATAGAGGTGCTCACCTTCTTAATCTTCCATGATTTAGCCCATGCCATTATTATTATTTTTTCAGTTTAATATAAAGATACAAATGATTAGGTTACATTGTTTGCATTTGTCAGGCAAAGTCCAAGTTGTAGTTGAGCCCTTCACCCAGGGGGTGTGCTGTATACCCTTATATATCTAATGATGAGACCATACCAGTCCCCCTTCCTCTTCCCCTCGCCTCTCTTCCTTCCCTTCTTCTCCTCCCTTCTCCTCTGTTCCCCTTGAATTTAACTGTGTTTTTCTTTCTTATGGGTGTGTAGTTGTTTTTCTTTTGGTTTCACATTAGTATTGAGTACATTAGATAGTTGCTTTTCCATTATTGTGATACTTTACTAAGGAGAATATTCTTCAACTCCATCCGGGTTAAAGTCACCATCTTTTTATATGGCTGAATAGTATTCCATGGTATACATATAATTAATCCATTCATGTGTTGATGGGCACTTGGGTTTATTCTACATCTTGGTGATTGTGAATTGAGCTGCAGTAACATTCTAGTACAAATGTCCTTATGATAAAATAATTTTTTTTTCTTCTGGGTAGATACTTAGAAATAGGATTAAGGGATAAAATGGAAGGCCTACTTTGAACTCTTTGAGGATTCTCCATACTTCTTTCTAAAGAAGCTCTGTTAGTTTGTATTCCCATCAACAGTGTAAAGTGTTCTTCTTTCCACGTCCTTGCCAGAATCTGCAGCCTTGGGACTTTGTTATTTGGAATATTCTCATTGGGGTTAGGTGATATCTCAAGATGGTTTTGATTTGCCTCTTCCTGATGAGTAGTGACAATGGACATTTTTAGGCTATGCCCTTGTTATCCTAGGGTTTTTCCCATCAGACCAGGATATCATGCTCAACATTGCCATGATGCCTTATACTGAAGGTATCTTGACAGTTACCATCACCTAATAAGGTAAGGTACAATTGGCATGTATCCAATCAGAGAGATAAGAGGAATTCCCTCCATTTTTCAGTGGTATGTGTTTGTGGTTAAGTACCACTGACTTCTAAAAACGATTTATTCCAATGAAGTAAAAGAGACTTTCCTTGTGCTAGGGCAAGACAGTTAAAATGTCTAAGCCTCAGCTGCAGAGTTGGACCTTTATCTATCCCAAGTCTCTGACCCCAGATAACATGATCTGGAGGTTCATGCCACCTCTCAGATCTAGTACTTCTCATTTTAAGTAGACTTATTACTCCTTCATTTCATTAACTCTATAGCCTAATGCACTCAGGCAGTAGGCTGGTGGGCCAGAATAAGCACTGTTGTAGATTAGCAGCTGATGTTATTTTTTGGAGCCTTTTTTAGCTCAAGAATTTTTAAAAGAGCAAGAGAAAATAGGGCTGGCTGGATTTACCCTCATCTGTACTCTTCTCCTACGAACCCAATCTTTCACAAATGAGTGTTCAGTGAAGTCACTGGTTGCCCCCTGAGGGTTGGGAATAGGAAAGGGGGCACATCTTTACTCCAGACTCGGCTACCTCTGCCATCTCCCAAATCCATGGCTTTCTTGTGGATTTGATCTGCCATCTTTGTCACTCTTTCTTTATTATTTCTTGCTCTTTCTCCTTTCCTTCTTTTTAGAAAGTAAACTATTTTACTGATATTCTTATGTTCCTTACCCTGCCTTATTCCAAAAACCTTAAAAAAAAAAAAAGAAAAAAATCCTTTGCTAGGTTTTATGCATAAGTCTTAGAAAACCAACAAGGTTGATGTGCGATAAAGTTTGATGTGGGTGGAATTTTTTCTTGACCAGAAGTATACTTGGTTGCTTTGCTTTTCTGCCGACATATGATTTAGAGCAGGGAGGGGCTCCTGCTACTGGTTTGTAGAAGGAATCGTTACTGTAATATCTCCTCTGAATTCTTCCAGTTTCTAAACAGTGAGTCCCGAGTACTGGTTGGCTTGCCTGCTTGGTGTCTAGCACTGGAATAGGTATTGTGGGTAATTAAAGTTGGGCTTTGTGGGATCTGGTGTTTTATTTGGAAAGACAGCTTGCTCCCATGAAGCAAATTAAGAGTTATGTAATGTATTTATATAATCTGTTATTAAATTGGTGGCTTAAAATTTAGGGCAGGGTTCTAGAAGGCAGAGAAAGTGTAGGCAGAAGTCAACTGTTTGATAAAACGGATCAAGTTCCTAATATGTGTAGATGGATCTCTGTGCTAGGTACCTTGGGCTCTTCTACCCACCCCTTTTTAAATTACAGGAATATGTGAGAGAATTAATGCAGCTTAAAGTATTTAAACAGTCTGTGAAAAGAAAAGTCCAACAGTGGGATTCCAATCAACCGCGTAGATTGCATGGGATAGCAGAGGCCAAGGAGCCAGTTGAGAGAACGTAGTATTAATTGTCTTTCTATTGCCCAACCAGAGAACCTAGAATTAGTCAATGTTTGTCACTGGGTCTCAGTTTTCCATCTGAAAATGAGGAGCTTTGACTAAATCCTCTTTGAAATCAGTGCTATGACGCTAGTGATTCCTTTTTGCTAGAGTTTATTCTCCTGAGGCTCCCCCCTCCCCAAAGTAAGAAGGGAGCAGTGGTGGTGGGTGGGAAGCATCTTTTATTCTTCTGCTATTGTTTTTTTCTTTTATAGCACACTTGCATTACACACATATAACGCTCGTTTGCAAAAGGATTTTTTGAACTTCAGCAAAACAATTTAATTAGTAACAAAATTGGATCTCCCTGTTGATACATCTTTAGTCAATATTTGTACTCTCTATGCATCAGATTCTGGCATCTGATACACACCTGAAACTTGCATCAGAATGTTACCCTAATTCATCTTCCAGATAGTCCTATGGGCTACTAGTTGGGATCTTAAATCGATACTCTTTGGGAGGTGAGACAGGGAGAATTTTCCTGGCAAGTTAAGGAAATGTTGAGTCAAACAAATTCAACTTGTCCTTGTTCTAGGACTCTGAGGTACTAATATGCACCATGAATACTAAGATTCAGTGTTTAGCATATCCCAAACTTTGTGAACACAGAACCCTCTTTTTAAGGATCGCCTTACAGGAAGATGTATTGGTGATGGATGAAGTGCATTTTGATTGCACATTAATGAAGCCAAGTCATGAAATTCAGTCATGAAGTGATTGGGCTGAGATAGATGTGAGAAAATCCTCTGAAATATTTGCAGAGTATCATTCAGATTAGATCAGGAATGTGTAGAGCCATTATTCTTTAATGCTGAGATGCTTTGAACAAGACTTCTCTCACATTTTTCATCTGGTTTTAGTCAGTACACACTTGGCATTAGATGCCATGTGATTTTCTAGAGCAGCTGTATTTACAGATTGCTGGTAACCACCTAGCTCAGATTGGAGAAGCCAAATTTTCCTTGTGGCACAAGCCAATTAGCCTTACCCAGGAGTGATGCATTGTCTTCTTCATCAAGGGTAATGTTTGTTTCAACTGCTTCCCAGAGACAGAAAATGAAGTCAAAAGAAATCTCTGGGGAGGGGTTTATCTGTGGGTGAATATAGTTAGGTAAATAGCCACTTGGGGCACTGAGAAGCAATTTTGAATTGCTTGAATCCAAAAATAGGAAAACAAAGGGTTTTGTTGTTGTTGTTGTTATTTTGAGACAGAGTCTTACTATATTGCCCCAGGCTAGAGTGACAAGTCCCCTGGCCGCAGAACTCACAGTAACCTCAAACTACTGGACTCAAGTGATCCTCCTGCCTCAGCCTCCTGAGTAGCTGGGACCACAGGCACCTACCATAACACCTGGCTAGTTTTGTTCTATTTTCAGTAGAGATGGGGTCTCCCTCTTGCTCCAGCTGATCTTGAACTCCTGAGCTCAAGCAATACACTCTCCTCAACCTCCCGGAGTGCCAGGATTATAGGAGCCAGTGGCCAGCCATTACAAAGTCTTAATGGCAGTTCTTGATTCTTGCTATGTATTTCTACTTTCCATTCTTTGAACATATAGCTCAGAGAAATGTTGTAAACAAAAAAGAGGGTTTGCTTCTCTGTGAAATTATAGAGTGAATGGCTAAAACACATCCCACTGGAAGTTTCCCCATCCTTTTTTTCCCAGCCTTGACTTTTATTGAACCAAGGTAAAGTATAGAATTTGGGGTTCTTCAAGAAACTTTTTCAGTCATAAAGTGCAGCTTCCTTATTTGTTGAGAAAATGATGCACCAGGGTGGAACAGTGACTTGTCCTGGAAGTGTATTCAGTATTTAATGCTGGGATTATAACTAGTTCTCCTGACACCCAGCATCACCACCGTTCAACTTTCAGTTATAGCAGGTTTTCTCATGAAATTTCTATAGCTTTTAACATAATTTAATAAACGTATGAGACCTTTCCAAAGTTTATACCTAATTGCACCAGCACCCTCATGACTTATCTAGACCACTTTGTATATGAGATACAGTTCCACTAAAATAAAAAAGAAAATGAATGTGGAGAAAGACATTATGCCACCTTTAAAAAAAATTCATAATGGAAATGTGATTCTATGTAAATAGTTGTGCCCATTTATTTTATATATTGAGGCTTACAGGTATAAATTTAATTGATTAAATGTGTGGATCTAAAATTATTCCTAATTACCTAATTGCTCCTAAATGTATATTTCAAAGTCTATATTTAACCTATACTTACTGACCATGTATTACATGGAAATGCTTGACACAAAATCATGAACTTTATTTGTTGAGAAGAGCAGTCCGAATCAGTTGCATTACTCTTTAATTGTGACTTTGAAGGACAATTTTCAAGCCCAAGTAATTTTATGGGGAATCATTTCTAAATGAGCCAGCATATTAACAAAAAAACAGATAAAAATGATCTAATGGTGTTTTTAATATGGTTACATAGTTACAACTGTGCTCACTGTATTCCTAAGAATGGTTTAGTCTATATTTTTATTTTTAATGACTGAGGCACTTGAAATCTATTTTCTATGTTGATAATTATGAGATAGTTAAAAAGGACTTTAAGATGACATTTTCAGCGAGTTGTTGATAGCGTGTTCAGGAGATACAGGTATGTGCCTGTAACTTGAAAAAATGAACCACACAACACTGTGGTTTCTAATTTTAATATGAAATCCAGGACAGAACTGACACCTGGCTGCAGTCACGTGACTTTTTATGAAAGAAGTATCTGTCCATCCAGTGTAGTCCTTTCCTGAGTGGGGAGCCTGCCTGAAGCCCTGAGCTTACAAGCCTTTATGCCTTCTTCCTTTTGTCCTTTAAGCTTTCACTTTCCTAGAGCCACAATCTCTTCATTTGGGATTCAACCACCCCACCTTAAGATCCCAACCTTTCTTTCCAGCCTCCTCACCTACCATTCATTTTGACTCATGTTCTGGCCACAGGGAATTGTCCACTGCGCCTTGTGCTTACAGTGACTTTTGCCCTGTCTCTTTCATGCTGTTCCTTCCTCTAGGATTCTGTTCCTTCTTTTCTGTACCCGTCTTTCCCTGCCCTTTAAGATCCTGTAAAATATCACCTTTTTCTGTAAACTCTTCCCTTACCTCTCCAGGTGTGGACTATTTTCTTGTTGGTCTAAATTCCTATATTGCTTTATCTCTACCACATTATGTTCCTTATACCTTTCTGTCTTTAATTATGGTGATTTAGGGGCATACTCCTTCCTTAAAGGCGGGATCCATGCTAAATTTAGGTCAGCCTTCTGTAGTTTTTAGCACAGACCTTTGCACATTAGAGGCCTTAATGAAAATGTGTTGAATGATACTACATCCCCTGTCTTCTCGTCATTTATTCATTCATTCACTCATACAAATGTTCCCTGCTAGCAACAGTTGTATTTGATGATGATTCAAAATGTCACCACTAGATAGACGGTAGTTTAGTTTTTGTTAAGGCATGTGTGGGTAGGTGGTTTCTATTTAGATACATTTGTTGTGTAATAACTATGCACGTAAATGCCTTACTGCAAATCTATTGGTGATTTCTAGGACTAAGTAGTAATAGAACTGACACTTACTGTGTGATTGTTATAGGTATGCTTTCCCCTAGACTCATTATAGGCATTGTGTTAATTAATTTATATATTAACACAATAGATAAGTCCCCACCCTGTCCTCCCCGAGCCCTGCCCCCAATAATGAAACTGAAGGTCACAGAGATCGAGTGACATTATCAAATGTCCCACAGCTGATTATTTGCAAAGCTTGAATTTGAACCAAAATCCATCTGACTTCAGAGCCACCCCTTAACCATCTACTATCACACACGAATGTAGTAAAATTTATACACTCAGAGAAGTGTTATAATGACCTCAGCTCTCCAAAATTCAGCATGAAATCAGAAGCAAGCAAAAAATAAACAAATAAAAGACTTGGGCGTAACCAGAACAATAATTTTTAACAAACTCCAACTCCCAGGTGACAACAAATTAGAAGAGCAAACCAGAGGCAGGTGACATGTGGAGGCAGGTCGTTGGATATAGGCTCAGTGGCAGCTGATGTCCTGATATCTGGGCAGAAATGGAAAACCTAAAAAGCAGACACAGAGCTATATCACTATGCAGTTTATTAATGATTGTTTATAAGGATGGTTGCCCTGAGTCATCAAGAAAGAGCCAGAAATTATATTCAGTTCAAAACAGCAAGATGTGTGCAGTCCATCTTCAAAAGACCTGCAGAAGCTTAGAGCCACAGGATTCAAAGGGTTTGGATTCATTTTTTTTTTGTAGCGTTTACTTATGTAGCATCTCATAGTTCTGAAAGAATTTATTAAATTATGAATTACTGATGATATATGCAAGTATTAATGTATGCGGTATGCAAATATGAACAACATCACAGAAGATGTTAGACTGAGACTCGGTATCTTATAGCACTGATACTTTTTTTTTTTTCTTAAAGCTTTACAAGACTTCAGAAGTCTTTTGGTAGAAGATGAATTTATTCTTTTCCATCTATCAGTCTTTTAGCTGTTGTATTTTTTTTTCTTAATTCTATAGGCCAAGATTCTACCTTATAAACTGCCAACTTTGATAACAAGCATTTATCCCCTTCCATAAATGCATCTGGCTTTCCTTTTTCTTTTATATTTTAATTTTCAAACGGACAAGGAACACAGGACCCTCAGCCAGGCCCGAGGTAGGGAATGATGTTGGTCCTTTTTGACTGAATTTAGAAAAACGAACCTTGAGAAAGAGCTCATTGTGCAGTTTCAAACCTCTGGGATTGGCGTCGCTGCTGTTTGATCCTCTCCTGGAATACCCTGGACCACAGGGGCTCACCAGTGCTTTTCCAGCTCCCAGATGGTCAGAACGCAGTCCAGTCTTTTATGGAGCCCAACTGGCACAACATCTACATCCTGGGAAGACAGCTGGAGAAAGTTTATTTAAAAAATAAATTACAAAATAAATAAATAAATAAACCCACAAAACCAGAGGTAGTTGAAGTATAATGTATGTATTTTAGCCTTTTTTCTCCCAAATCTGTTATTTTGAAAGATGGCTGTCTTGCTGTTTTGTTTACTATAATCAGCTACATTGATTTAGGGACTACTTAGATTCCTGGTCAGAAGAACTGGGCACTATATTTCTGTGAATGCTTAATGAGGCTATCAGGAAGTTTGTGGCAGTAAGTAAAACTTTTTTTTTTTTTTTGATAAAAGGAATTCTCAATGAAGTGGTGTTGATTTTTAAAAAAGATTTTCGAGGGACTTTATTGAATCTTCATCTTAATTATTAAGGCGGTTAAACAGTGTCATGATTTTACTCATTCAATGTTCAACAAGTTTTACTGAATATCAAGCAGTTCCAAGGCCCTGCTCAACACTGGGAATACAGTGAAAACAACAAAGGCAAGTTGGTATGCTCAGGGCCTGATATTCTTCTCGGAAATACAGACGATAACAGGGAAAGTATACATCTCTCTACTCTCGGTCTGTGCCTGTGCCTGTATCTAAGCTGAGAGAAGTTTCAGACAGCGTTAACTAACACTGCTGACTATTCAAAAGCTCCGTCTTAAATCCCCTATTTTAACTCAACTCCTGAGACTTTAGTTTCAGACATCTTTTCTAATATGCAACATAAAGTTTATCTTTGGGGATTCATGTGACTCAACGTATTTGGCTAAACATCGGTTTAAAGTTATTTTCTTGAAAGGACAAAAGGAAACCAGAATGTTTGCGAAACAGTAAATGCCTTCACTGGCTTTCTCTCACGTTCCTTGAGAAATCATATACCGCCTTTGAGACAGGCAATTTTGGGGAATGAAGGAATCCGTGTTATGAAATCCAGAGAACTCTGATTAGGGAACAAACCAAAATACACTGAGGAACTCGGGGGAAGAGCTGGCATCCTCTAATTTATGTCGTATCCGCTTCAGGGAAATAAATATATAATATAGAGGTTCAGCCAGTTCGGTCGCCAAGAATATATACTCTTCATATTTCAGCTTCCTTTAGGAACTCCTAAAAATAATCCTTTTAAAATGCTATTTCTCACTACAAAAAGATGAATGTTTCAGAGTGGAGGGAAAACAACTTGGCGTGTTTGGTCACTGACACTGTGGTATGGCTTTAAAAATCCCTTACTTTGATTTGGTTTCAGAGCTTTAATTATTCTTTTATGTTACAGTTTCCTTATTTAAGTGTCTGCTTCAAGTCCATCACTCAGTACCCCCTGCCTGTCTTGGAAGAGATGGGTATTATTATCTTAGTTGAGGAGGAGGGAGAATGCTGTGAGCATTATTAATACATAAATTAAAAAATTAATCTGCAAAGTGCTTTAGAGTCCCTAGAGAAACTCTACCCAAACACAAAGCATATTTAACATTATTATCAGCACCTCCACCCAGCAGATAGGAGCTGGTGCAATGTAAGATTGGTAAACTGAGGCACGGAGCATGGCAGTGGGTGAATGGACTAGCCATAGAACCTAGACCCTTGTAATGGGTAACATTGAAAAACTGTGATACCAGTCCCCACTTTAGGCTTTTTCTAGTTAGAAATGTTAATTGTTTTTCCAGAGAAGAAAATTCTCCTTTCTTTTACCTCTTCCCTTTGAGTCTTTGCTTGTTTTGGACTTTTTTCCCCTTTTACTTTTTGGTGTTGAAGTAAGATGATTAAGGTTAAAATAGTGAATCCTAAAACTAGTAATGAACAGTCGCTGATGTGCTTTCTAGTAATCCCGGTTATTTTTTGGCTTTGTGGCTTGGAATTTCAAACTGTGTTTATTTTATATAGTCCTGATGGTTGGAAACATGCATAAAGGCTCATCTTGGAATTGCTTTTTTTGTTTTGCTGGGGAATCATTTTCAGCTTGCCTTTCACCTGTGAGGAAAGTTATTTTGAGTACTTACGGTATCCCCAAGTTCTAACCGGAGAAGCTAAGGAGAGACAATCCATGTTCTCAAAGTCAGGGTAGGGTGCAAAGTCCATATACCAGAGATTGCAGAAAAACAATAGAGTCATATGGAGAGACAGTCTTGGTTGTAGAATGACGGTCACTAGTCAGGCTGATTTGTTAGTTCCAGCTGGTTCCTTGATCATGTTTCTTAACTTTTGTTGAAACTCATTTTTTTCATCTATGATCTGACTAACAACCGTATCTGCCCCCTACTATTATAGGTTGTAAATAACTGAAAGAGGTTAGTCCAATGCTTGACACATGGGGAGAAGACAGTGGAGGTCATTATTGCTGGAGTCATCATTGGACTTCATCAGTTTAGTGAGAACTAGAGTGACACAGATAATAAATGCTGCTGGCTCCAGGAGACTGTAATTCCCAAGATGTGCCCTTCCCCCAGATTCTGCAACATGCGTCCATTAATATTTTAAACATCAAGAACTCTCATTTACTTGCCATGTGGGCCATACTTTGGTAATTATGAGTGTATTTATTTATTTATTTAAACAAAGTGAGACTCTTGTCACCCTGGGTAGAGGCCATGGTGTCATAGCTCATAGCAACCTCAACATTTGGGGTTAAGAGATCTTACATCAGCTTCCTAAGTAGCTGGGACTACAGGTGTGAGCCACCATGCCCAGCTAATTTTTCTGGTTTGTTTTTTTTTTGGTGGGGGGGTTGTTCGTTTGTTTTGTTTTGTTTTTTTAGTAGAGACAGGTTCTCATTTTTGCTCGGGCTGATCGTCACCTCCTGAGCTCAAGCAGTCCTCCTACCTCAGCCTCCCAGAGTGCTAGGATTATAGAAGTGAGCCACCAAGCTTACCAATGGCTTTATAAAAACCATTTAGAGAGTCATCTTCTCCTTTCCCTGGCCCTTCTTCTAGACTTTGCAGGCTACCTACAGAGTTCCATGTGTACAACTACTTGATCTGCCCTGCAGTCTCTCCTGATTCCAGCACTTCTGTCAAGGAGAGATGATATTCTTCTGCCTTTGTGTCTGGGTTTCATCTCTTTCATGGTCACAGCTGCTTCACTTTGCACCCAGAGGCCTCACCTGGCCAGCACCAGAGAGCGCTTCTGGTCCTACTCTCTGAGTCTAGAGAAGAGAAAATGCTCATACACGCAGCTCAGAGGAATTGTTGCTGCCGGCGTGTCCTTGGCATGCTGGCAGCCTTGCCTGGGGCCCTGCAGAGACTGCATGTGTTTCATCTTAATGCCACACTTAAAAATTATTTCTTCTGAATGTAACATTAATAAACTTTTATGGTTGAGCAGTTGGAGAATTCAGAGAGGCATGTAGGAGAAAATAAAATTACATATAATTTGACCATTTCTCAAGGTAACATTTTGTAACATTTTGATGTTTTTCCTTGTAGTTTTTTCTTGATGCAAAAATATATCTAATTCTTATATAATCACATGTAATACATATTTCCCCAAATTGATATTATTCTACTTTTTATTTTTGGTAATATTTTTCTTTTAAAATGTAATAGCTTCTTATAGACAAATTTATTTATTCCATAATTATTTACATGATTATTATGTCCTGTACACGTTTGGGGAATTTATACACACACACACACACACACACACACACACACACGAGGAAGCAAAAAACAGAGAAGACAATCATATCTAGTACTTTCAGTCCGCAAATTATCTGCACAGTTAGCATAGATCTTTTTAAAGTATTACTTTTTGAACTTATTTTTTGTTCTATCTTATCATTTCTCACTGGAATCACAGACCTTTGTATCTCTTCATTTTTACCACTTAGGTGAATAGTGATCTTATGCTCAAATTGACACCTGTGAGCTGAGACAGTCAAATAATTAATATGAGCAACTTTGGAAGGGAGTAAGGGTTAAATATCATCAGGTTAAGAAAGGTAGACACTGATGGACAAAGATTGCTATGCCTGGTGAACTCAATGATCTTATAGAATTCAGGCTTCATTTACATATGTATTTACCAGAAATGTTTCAAAAGTATTCTGTTTGTAAGTCACTAAGTTAACTGCTCTAGGGGGTACAAGCATGGGGGACTGTCTAGTGGGAGAAAGATACATAGGAAAATCTTTATGGTACAAAACAGACCAGGATGCTATTATAGTATAGATGACATGAGGGTATAAATTCCTATAAACATACAGCCAACTTTAACTCTTAGGATCAGGTAAAAATATACCAGATGAGAGAACATATGGTCAGGGCCTTAAGGAACAAGTAGAATATCAGTAGGGGAATTTTGAGGGAAGGAATGGCATGAAGAAAGCATGGAAGTGGGGCAAGGGTGTAGCATTTTCATGTAGCCACATGCTCTCTGCTTCAGAATGTGGAAAGGCAAAGTGGGAAGTATGCCCAGGAAGGGAGACTAGCTGTCAGGCGTTGGAGCACCCTACATATTATTATGTTTAGGAATTTGTACTGGTATAGAAGAGGCAAAGGGGGGTATGCCCATGTCAGAGCACGATATGATGAAATTATACTTAAAGAAACTAATGATGGTGGAGGAAGTAGAAGAAGAGCGAGACCATTTCAGAGGCAAGTACAATAATATTGTAACAGTCTGAGTAAGAAAAGGTGAAGACCTAGACAGGACAAAGTGGAGAAGTCAAGAAGAGCCAGTGGAGTCCAGTGGAGTCCAGTGGAGGCAAATCAACATGACTTTAAAAACATGAGGGTAAAAAGAATAAAGATAACCTCAGGTTCTCTATCTTGAGTGATTTGAAGGGTAGCATTCTTTCAATGGGATAGGCAACACAGGAGCAAGAAACATATTCAGAAGTAGCGAGATGATAAATTTAGCTTGGGTCATGCTGAGACTAAGGTGGCAGGGAAACATGTTTGGAAAGATTCTGTTACTCTGTTGCTGATAAAAGTTTGGTGCTTGGGAAAAGTGATCAGGTCTACAGGTGCAGATTTGGAAATCAGTTTATCTGAGGTGGTTGAACCAAGGAGTGAACTCAAGAATGTTAGACAAGTCAAGAAAAAAAAAAAGGACAAAAAATGGTGAAATTTCTATAATTAACAAGTTGGCAGAAAAGTGAAGCAAGTGAGGATTACCAAAATCGCCAGAAAAATCTCTGTAAAACCCTTATTTACAGATGGAAGAGATCAGTTTTCTTTCTAGTTCATTTGCCTGCCTGTTAACTTTTCTCATCTATATTCCATCAACCATGAGGATGAGCTTTATTTCTATTTCTATTTTATTCATTTATTTACTTTTTTCTGAGACAGAGTTATACTCTGTCACCCAGGCTAGAGTGCCCTGGTTCACAACAACCTTCAACGCCTGGGCTCAAGCAATCCTCCTGCCTCAGTCTCCCCAGTAGCTGGGAGCACAGGTGCCTACCACCACGCTTGGCTAATTTTTCTATTTTTAGTAGAGATGGGGGTGGGGGATGTCTCACTTTTCCTTAGGCTGGTCTTGTACTCCTGAGCTTAAACAATCCGCCCGTCTTAGCCTCCCAGAGTGCTAGATTACAGGTGTGAGCCACCACACCTGCCTGAGGATGGGCTTTAAAAGACAGTGAATATGAAAGTGCTCTGGTGAACCCCTGGACACTTTCCAAGTCTTAATTAAGTCTTACAATTAGCGTCACAGAAGTGAAGAAAATGGAGAGTTCTAAGAGAGGGAGTTGTGTCAGACGCTATAGAGTTTCAGAAGAATGCTTATTTCTAGCCCAACTCACTTAGTTTGTAATTTAAAGAGTTAAATGAAAGAATGAGCTCATCTTCTAATCACGTGGAGCAGTATTTACTGAAGTCTGGGGCATGTACTTCTGCAGTACAGAAAGAGACGATTTGGGGTTTGACACAGACGTTAAATAGAACTGAAACACGCAGTGGGAAAGTCTCCTTTTGGTTTCTCATTTAGTCACTCCTTTTGCTTCTCTTTTAATCTTTGTTTCATTCCATGATTCTGATTTATGTTAAGGGGATAAAGTCTCAGTGAGCAAATAAGTCTTTAACATTTAACACTAGCCAATCACCTTTTACAATAAACTTTGTCAGGTTGTCAATGATATCCAGCTAGTATTGACATCATATTAATTTTAAGATTACTATCTACAATACCTTCTTTTTTGGCAGGTGATACCAGTTGTCTAATTATAGTTAGTGATATAAATTTTTCTTATAAAATAACTTTAAAACAAAAAGGTTATCATTTTTTTTAAAAAAAGTATTAAGTATATAATTGTATAGGTGGTACGTAGATATCACAACACTGAGAAAGTTTTTTTCCAATGATGGAAGTTTGAAAAATCTAGACTAATCGCCACTTTCTGTGTTGCCTAGAGTGACTGTCCTTAGTTCAACCAGGTTGGAACAATGTGTGAAATTTATCCTGGGATTTGCTGGTTTGGGGTTCGATCTACACTCTCAAATCTAGACCCCCGTCCTTTCTCTAGGATGTTGGGTCAGTTTTCAAAGCCACTAGACATTTCTGGATTTCTATGTCCTTAGTATGAAAATGAGAAGATTAACATTAAATGATCACTAACATTTCTTTGAGAAATAAATTTCGTGATTCTTTGAGCGATTAGTAAGTAAACCAATGCTTTCAAATTGACAAAAGTTAGCTAAAATGGTTTTCCTCTTAAGTATCAATATTATGTGTCAATTCTAGAGACTTTTCCCAGACTACAATCCACATCAGGAAAACATTGACAGATTCATTCTCTAGTTATGATTCAGATGCTACCTCAAATGTGAAGGATAGTTGTTCAAAGAAAGAATCTCTGCTTCAGTGACAGCAATTAATTAAAATTGAAAATGAAATCGTAAATGAAAATTTGTTTGAATTTCCTGGGCCTAATGCTTTATGCTAAAGCGTCACTCTCAGTCAGTAGTTTCACTGCAGTCATATCTAATTTATTTGTGAAGCCCATGAATTTTGTTCCCCTGTATAACAACTCATACATATTAAGTCCTTATACTTAAAAAGAAATTTTCCTCCATCTATTTATTGATATCTTTCCATCTTTTAAAATTTATTTCCCCCTAGAAAAAGGGAGGGCAGGTGAGGTGTTTTCTAACTGTCTGGAAGTTCTTCTAAGTATCATTGTGAATTAATGCCACTCTGTATCTGAAGTAACTTTAAAAAATAGAAGCATACCTTCTGTTTGGAATATAACAAAGAGGTATCCTTCATTACCAAAAGCATAGCCAAAGACCAGGCAATAAATGAAAAATGAAGATAACACAGTATAGAAAACACACAGAAACACATACACACACACATTTCAGTCTCCTTAGATCTGGAAAAACTGAGTTTGTTACTCTCTTTATGAAATTTCTATATGAACATTTTCTTCTCTCTGATTAGAAAGGAAATAATACTTGTCCATGTCATTTTTTTTTAACTGCATTGAAATCATCTTTTGGACTAACTTGCTCTTACATGGATAATCGTGTATAAGAAACTTAATCATTTTAAGGTTTTGTTTCAGATCTGAAAAAAAAAAGACATTACAAATACTGTTATTGTTCTGATCAAATTAGTATTTGCATGTAAAATCCCCAGCAATGGGGATAGTATAGTTCTATGTGTGGAAAAATGTGGTCTATACCTCCTGTGTCCTTAACAAGTGTTTAATCCTAACACTGCAACTATACGGTATCAAATCGGCTGAGATGAGTGTGCTCTTGATTTGGAAAAGATCATCTTTCACTGCCCTTCAAAACCCATTTCCACTCCTATTTTCTATCTGATATTAAAATTGATTTCCTGGTTTCTGTACTTACAGATTACAAGAATAAATTAGAAGATGTAAAGAAAACTGGGAGGAAAAAGACAAAGAGAATAAAATAGAAATAATTTCAGAATCACAGCAATCTGGAGCCACTTAGTGCAAGGGCAAGGAGCCCTTCATATTTCAGTAGTCACTTAGGGCTTTTCTATATCAGCAAGGTATAATGCTGGGTGTTCCAAAGGATAATCTTGATTTACCAAGACCAAAGTCATTTAATAAATTGTACATATGACTTTAGAAAACATACAATGTCTTTTGGTAGAATTATAGTAAGAATAGAACAAAATTTTAGGAAAAAAAATTTTGTGCTTTTTTGGGTAAATCCTCACCTAAAACACTCAGCCATGGAGATGAACTCAGTTTCCAGGGGTTCCAGGTAAATGTGGTCTTACTGAAATATCTTCTGTGTATCTTTAGCAAATACACTGAGGCGCCTTATATTTTATGGAAGAGGATAATGCATTTTTAATTGCTAAAACAAAATGATTTTTATGCAGACAGCCTTTTCTTTGTTTCAAAAAGGAACATTAGCCAGAAATTACTTGTGAACTTTAGCAGTAGCCACTTTTCACACTCATTTCACTAGGACTTTGGTGTTAGGGCTGTTTACCTGGGTAAACCCCAGATTGTGTTTGGTTTCTCGTGGTATAATCTTTGATTCCCAGGGCAAAACCCTTGAACTAGGTCTGGTTTGCACATTAAAATAAAAGCCCTTTCTAAGTTATTCCCATGAGAACAGCACAAACATAAGTTATTATAAACCCACGTATACTGTATAAATTATACTGTATACACACTCAGTACCACAAATGTTGAGTGCTCAGTGCATCTTTAAAAAAATCAAGGAGCAGGCAGTTGCAGACCCTCTAGGGGGAGAACATGGAGGGTGCAGCCATCAGAGGTCAGCCAGTCAGATACCAGGGCTGGATTTTTCAAAGAACCAGATAATGCCAGCTTTATGGCCATTAATAACATTTTAGTTATATAAACAAAGATAAGAGTAATAAAAAATAAATTCTGCTGCACAGTATAATCTGATTGCCAGCAGAGTGCAGACATGAACTTTCTCACTGTGCACGTGACATTGCGTAAGGGACCAGTGATCATCTTGCGGCCTCCCCAACCTTCCATTCCCCTTTTATGGACAGTCCTTAGTTCTGCGAGAGCCATAAGCTCGTCCAGGGAGGCAGATTCTTTGGTTTTCCCTCCGAAGCTCTCTGATGGTGCCTCTGGTAGTTAATGTGCCAAATGGTCCTAAGGGCTGTTCCATACGTGTGCTCTACAGCTAATCAGCGTGCTGTGGCCTACTGTTTTCCTACCTCTGTGTTTTCCACATGTTTAAGCGCTGAGTTCAAACATCAGGCCCGTCAGCTTCTGGAGAGGCATGGCAGAGCCCAGCTCTGATTCGGGTGTCTGCTTCAAACAGAGATTTTCCAAAGGATATCCTGTAATAGATAAATCATTTCATTAGGCCAGGTTCCCTTTTCAAACCAGGAAGCAGAGGGCCTGCCATGTAGGAAAACCCAGATAATGTTGTTATGGCTGTACCCAGAGCGCTGGTAGATATTGTTTGGTGTCTTTCATACGGGTCCCACCAAGATTGCATTTAAACATTGACAGGCTAATTATGTGTTTTTAGGCTTTGTTTATGGAGAGCTGATAGGAAGCCTGTGAAATGAATCCTTAACATATCGCAATGATAATTCTTCTCCCCCACAAATGTCTCCTGCAGTTGATTACTCCTCATGCCATCCGAGTGCAGACCCCTCCTCGTCACATCCCTGGTGTTGTGGAAGTCACACTGTCCTACAAATCCAAGCAGTTCTGCAAAGGAACGCCAGGAAGGTTCATTTACACAGGTAAGAACCACTGCAGATGGTGAACACAGCCCTGCCCTGATTTTGTGAAGTCTTTGAATTTGTCTTGTAGGTATAAGCATGTATTTTATTTTTAAATCCAGTTGCTATTAAGACCTGCTTTTTCCTTCCATTTTACCATATGTATGATCAAATAAGTTGCTTCTATTATTATTATTATACTACTACGTCTAAGAATTCATCCAGGTGTCCATGCTGAATGGCAGGATCTATTGAAGTAACTGGTTAGATACATAAAGATGCAGCATGAGAAATAAGAGAAGGAGAGAGAGACGTAGACAGTCCTGAGTCTTCCTGCGTGTCCAACCAGCTTGTTGGCATTTGTCTGCTTTGTAGAGCAGGGGTGTGCTATAATGAACAGTAAACCTTTCTTCTAGCCCACTCATAGCATTTGTATTAAATGCAGTCAGTAGTTTTCATGCTTAATTCTGGGTTGGTGCCTTCTTCCCCAGTACATTGCATTTTGTTCTCCCCAGACAGCCTTGGAGCATGGACCATCCTTGAGGTAGGAAGGTAGGGTTACAGGGTGAATGTGAATTCCTCTCCTATTTGACAGAGAGAACCAGGCAGGATCTCCATGGATTGAATACATAGGCTGAGCACTCAGCGTGTACTCTAGAGATCTCCAGATGGTGACATGCAAACCAAATACCCAGGGATCTTTTTAAAATTCAGTTCCTGCTGTAGAAAGTCGGAATAGAGCCTGAGATTGTATATTTCTTACAAGCAGTGAGACTGCTACTGCTGGTCAGAGGACTCCACTTAGAGTAGTGACGTTCTGGGCCGTCTGCTTGGTATCGGTTGTCTCTGGGTAGAGATAGCTGTCTCCATGAACTTGTCCCAGTTCTCTTTCTTCATTCAATAAAAGACCATAGTGCCAGATTAAGAACAGAATAGATGCTGTGTCACATGCAGATTCTGGAGCAGTAAAGGGATAACTCTGTTAACAAATCCTGATTATAACCGTACAATTAAACGGACAAATTTTATTTTGCTGTAACATGTTACCTTGAAACATCTTTCCTTTGTATTTTAATGCTAGGAGCAAAACCAAACATACTTCTTCGTCACAGCCCCTCTCTCTTTCTCTCTCTCTTTGTTGTGTCTCTCATTCGTTCTCTCATTTACTCTCGAAATTATAAAAACAATTAATATACCCTGACCCTTGGAAATGCCTCCCAGCCCTTTAAACAAAATGCAGGTTTGGTGCCTGCCTGACGATTAGTTTTAGTTAATTGAAAATTATAGGATTGACCCAAGAGGAAAATTTTGTTTGCACTCCAATCACTTTTACAAATTAAGGAAAATTACCACAATTTTGTTTAGCTAAGGTTTCACACTGAGTTCAAGAAATTAGCTCAGCCATCCCAACAAAGTCAGCACTTTGTTAGTGAGCACTTGAAAAAATAATAGTCTATCTGGAGTTTTGTGGTGTATACAAACGAAGCATAGAGAAAGCTATGATGCTTTATAGAAGTAGGCCAAGTGTTTTTAATTAGGCTCATTGGTTCAGCGTAAGTTTTGAAGAACAATCAAACTAGCAGATTAGCTGTTTCTTTTAAAGCTAGGATTTCTTGCCATTCATTTTTCCCATGAGAACTTCCACATAGCATTACTTTTTTTTTTTTTTTTTTTACAAGCCTCATTATGGGCCTGCAGTAAAAGGACCAATTGCAACTTCTGATACTGTAACATTCCCCACCATCATTCCAATGGATGGGAGTTTTTCACAATGTTCCTCACTGAACTCTGTGTTCTGGAACATATTACAAAACCACAGAGGCCAAATGTTTTCTCTGAGAAGTTTGGACTCTGTTTTTGGCCAAAAACATTTCGGCCTTGCTGGCTGCTTATTTACTCTGCTATTAAGAACAAGAAAAAGGAGAAGAAAAAGAAGAAAATGCTTGTGTGGTGGGAGGTACGAGAGGCAATCAGCCATGGTTTCCGCTTTGGTGACAACGTCCCTGCCCATTAATAGTTCCATTTTGTGGTCAGGTCTCATTTAGAAGAAATTATTTTTAAACAGTGTTCAAAAAAATATCCCCTAGAGCCACCTGGCCATAAAAGTTTTTTGTTTTTTTTTTAAATCATCCCCATTAAATTACTTAAGTTCTCAAAAGAAAATAGCTAAGGACCCATCATTACTTGGAGTTTTTTAACCATTAAAAAAAAATTTCTGTCAATTTAAGAAGTCACATCTTAGAAAATCTATCTTATATGGGAATTAAGATCAAGATAAAAGTGGCAGATTTGCAAGTCTAGAAAAGTAGTTATGTTTATGCATGTATGCACGTGTGTACATGTGTGGGGAATTTAAGTATAAAAAAATGCTTCTGGTGATCGGGTCTCAAATTGACAAGACGATTTGGTTTTTTAAGTATTCTAGGAGAGAGTCTAACCTTCCTCTGTATTGGAAAAATAAAATTTTGAAGAAATTGGCTCACAGACTTCCCTGCTGGTATAGTTAGCCATGACATCATGCCATTTCTGATAAAAGGAGATCTCTGTTGATTGGTGACCCATAGGGGCCTTTTGACCACTAGTATTCAATGCCCTACCACGGGTGCTACTGGCCCCTGTGATTTTTTCAGTTTACCCTTGCTTGTTACCATGTACTAGTGAGGGTATAGAGATGGTGCATAAAATTTCTCTGCTGCTTATGTCCAAACAACCGCTCAGGTCACTGTAAATGTACAGCACCCGCAAAAGTTCACACTTCATTTTTTTGTTAACATCCATAGTATTACAAGATGTGTGGCTTGGTTTTCTGGACTAGGTAAGCTAACCCTCTTGTTTCTTAGTGAGATTCCACTTGGAATTTTTTCCTTAACCACAACAAAAAAAGGAATATCTTCTAGCCAAAAAATAACACCCTAATCTAAAACCCCATTGCCATTTTTAGAATATACAAGAGAGAGTTTGGGTGGGTAGATGTGAAAGTCTCTAAAAATCCTTAATCATTAAGCCAGAAAAAGAAGAAAGAAAAAAAGAAAACAACACAGGAATAGCATGGTCTAATCTGTGCAAGTAGGAAGACTTTGCGGGGAGAAAGGAAAGAATTTGACTAAGCACAGCTCTCCATCCGCTGAGGAGACTCGAGACGCAGGAGGAACCCTTAACTGCTAGCAGGTCATTCCCTTGCATTTGTCCAACCGGAAACACAGAAGAAAGGTGAATCCAGACTGGATTAGAACCAAAAAGCTGAATAATACTTTCCAGATCTTACTTCGCTGTGTCCAGTCACTCTTATATAAATGCAGGGCATGGCTGACTTTAAATTTTCAATAAATGTTTTTTAAAAGAAGTAAATAAAATCCCTTTATAATCAGAGGATAGTTTACAGAGTCTGATAATCTTGCTTCTGGCCGTCAGTCCAATGGGAGTTAAGTCCACCATAGCCCCCTCTGATGTGTAGGGGTCTCCTTAATACCTGTCTTGTTCTCCCAGCTTGTTTTCATGCAGTTGTTATAGCTCTAGGTGGCTTGGCTCTTTTAGAATCACGATCTTTCCTGCTTAGCCCTAAGTACTTAGGAGTTGATTAAAATAGAGGGTGATAAAGTGAGACTCTGTCTCTATAAATAAATAAATAAATAAATAAAAATAAACAAAAAAATAGCCGGGCGTTGTGGTGGGCACCTGTAGTCCCAGCTACTTGGGAGGCTGAGGCAGGAGACTTGCCTATGCCCAGAAGCTGGAGGTTGCTGTGAGCTGTGACTCCACAGCACTCTACTGAGGGTGATAAAGTGAGACTCTGTCTCTAAAAAAAAATAAAAAAATAAAAATAAAGGAACATTTAGCTGCTTTCTCCAAGTACTTAGAATTGATTATTTTGATAAGAAGTGGCCAATTCCAAATGCAGGTTTTACTTTCATTCCAAGTATTTCTCCCTAAGAGAGGCCTCTATGTCTGGGGGAAATATGACAGGAAGAATGGGCCACCCGGGCAATGTTGACCACCTTAGGTGTATACTAAGACTCATATACTTCCTGATCCCCACCACCCTTTTAAAGCCCTGATGAATTATCACTTAATAGCTGAGATGCTTGGGTAGGTCACTTGTCAGTTCCTTTCTACCACTGAGTTCTCCTGTGCTAAACATTTTTCACCCAACTTCTATTCCTGTGGAAGAACCAACTCAAATCCCTGTATCTTTAGTCCAAGAATTGACTTTGAAATAAAAATTCTTCCTGGAAATACTTCCTGTTTGGGCCTTGTGCCCCCAATACCTTGCCAAGGCATTATGCATCACATTGCATACAGGAGCAAATCTTCCGGCAGACTGTGCTCTGTGGAACTTCACAACTTTTGACATGACTTTGAAGTTTCCTTTCTTTCTCCCCATCCCTTTTGCTTTTTTTCCGCTTCCCCTTCTCTCCTCCCTCCCATTCTCCCTCATCCCTCTTTTCTTTCCTGTCCCCCTCCTTTCCTTCCTAACTTCCAAGGATACAGTACAACATAGTTTGGTTCAAACTGATGGATGTAGATTGAACTCTAAGCTCAAGGTTATTCTTGGGACATCTACAATGGCTATGAACTATAGTCACCTTATCTTTGCAAAAAAATAACAACACCTTGCTGGACTTGTTTTTAGAATAAGGGAAATACATGTAAAACCCCTAGCATGGGACCAAATACTAATAATTTTCATTAATAAATGGTGGCCATTGGCTGCGGCAGCCAGCTGAAGAGCCAGTGGACTGGATGACAGGCAAGGAGGGGGACCTCCAACGCCCACCAGAGGCTCCAACAGCCAAAAAGGCTGGACAACTGCCGAGGAGACACCTGTGCCTTGGTGTCTCCTTCACTTTACACTTAGGACTAAATGTGGAACCCCCATTTCCTATGCCTAGGTCAATTTCTTGTGAATTTCCTAGGCCTCAATTCCATGAGTGGACTGTA
>CAUYRH010004802.1:0-15001 GCA_963574655.1 Perodicticus potto | reverse complement strand
TTCTTTTTTTTTTTTTGAGACAGAGCCTCAAACTGTCACCATGGATAGAGTGCTGTGGCATCACAGCTCACAGCAACCTCCAATTCCTGGGCTCAAGCGAGTCTCCTGCCTCTGCCTCCCAAGTAGCTGGGACTATAGGTGTCCGCCACAGCGCCCGGCCATTTTTTGGTTGCAGCCGTCATTGTTGTTTGGTGGGCACGGGCTGGATTCAAACCCACCAGCTCAGGTGTACGTGGCTGGCGCCTTAGCCTGTTGAGCCACAGGCACCGAGCCTCATAATTTTCTTTATAGGGGTCTTTTTACCTCTTTTGTTAGGTGTATTGCTAAGTATTTCATTTTCTTTGGGGCTATGGTGAAGGGAGTTGTGTCTGTGATTAACCTCTCATCTGTTGTTGGCATATACAAAGGCAACTGACTTATGGACATTGATCTTATATCCTGGGTCTTTACTGTATTTTTTAATGACTTCCAGGAGTCTAGTAGTTGAGTCTTTGGGGTTCTCTAAGTGTAAGATCATATCATCAGCAAAAAGGGAGAGTTTGACCTCCTCTGCACCCATCTGGATGCCCTTTATTTTCTTGTCTTGACTAATTTTATTGGCTAGAACTTCCAGCACTATGTTGAATAGCAATGGTGACAGAGGGCAACCTTGTCTGGTTCCAGTTCTAAGAGGAAAAACTTTTAGTTTGCTCTAAAGACGACAGACAAATGGCCAGTAAACACTTGAAAAATACTCATCATCCTTAATTATTAGAGAAATGCAAATTAAAACCACCCTGAGATACCATCTAACTCCAGCGAGAATGGCCTGTATCACAAAATCTCAAGATTGCAGATGCTGGTGTGTATGTGGAGAGAAAGGAACACTTTTACACTGCTGGTGGGGCTGAAAACTAATACAACCTTTTTGGAAGGAAGTATGGAGAAAGCTCAAAGAACTCAACCTAAACCTCCCCTTTGATCCTGCAATCCCATTGATGGGCATCTATCCAGAAGAAAAAAAAACTTTTATTATAAGGATGCTTGTACTAGGCTGTTTATTGCAGCCCAATTTACAAGTGTGAAGTGTGAAAACAGCCTAAATGTCCTTTAACCCAGGAGTGGATTGGTAAGCTATGGTATATGTATACCATGGAATATTACTCAGCCATCAAAAAATAGAGACTTTGCAGCATTTGTACTAACTTGGATGGAGGTGGAACATATTATTCTTAGTGAAACACCACAGGAATAGAGAAGCAATAATCTTATGTATTCAACTTTGATTTGAGGACAATTAATGACAATTAATGACACAGTGGGGCTTGGGGAAAGAAGAGAGCAGACAGAGAGAGAAGGAGGGAAGGGGTGAGGGAAAAAACCCCCAAAAAACAATGTCTCAGCCTTCTTGCACTGACAAATGGCCTTGCTCAAAATTGTGATTTAAGGCAGGTAGAATTGGCCCTGCTGATCTAGGCTAACGTGTCGAAAGAGATCTATTTATTCTTTTCTTCCCCAATAGTAGCCTTGTTTCTGCATACTTGAATATCTATATACCATTAATCAAAAAGTAACGATTTATATGCCATTTGCTGTCTCAAATTCAATTCTCTTTTCTACCTGGTGCCTCAAATTCTGTATATTCAAAACTAAACTTGGTCACATGTGGTCTGTACTACTTTAGGAACAATTTAAATGTTCTGTCCATATCCACTCTTGTCCCACCCCCACCCCCCCAGTTCCTTCTTCACACAAAAGTCCCAGAAGCTTCTCAAATGCACATGTGATTATGTTCTGGGCTGAATGGCTTCCAGGGACCTCCTTTTGCTTGGAATAAAGATGTGACGGACAGGGCCCCAACTCCAGTTGGTGCTGAACTTTCTTCCTCTTTTTCTCTGTATTCCAGCCACACTGGCCTGTGTTTAAGTCTGCGCTGGGCCCACTTCTGCCACAGGGCCCTTATTCATCCAGGTTTCCCTCCCAACTGATTCTCTTTTTATCTACTTTGCTCATGGAATTTATTGATACGTGTTTCCTTCACGGGGTTCATCTCTGTGGGTAATTACATGCTAATTGTGTGATTATTTCCTTGATCTTCATCTTCCTTACTAGATCATGAGACCCACAAGAACAGAGTCTGGGTCTGTTGACTGAGTACGTGAATCTTCACAATCACTGGTAAAAATTATTACACTTATTTTACAGATGAACCAATTTAGCGAAAAATTCCTCAATCTCCCGTTGACTCCTGATTAAAAGTCATCAAAAGTTCTCTGATGTTAAAGCCCAAGGACCAATATTTGGTAATTGCTATTTTCATTCTGTTCATGAGGTTCCAATGGGTTCAGTGGGATTCAGGGACTGCAGGGATTAGGGGCATTTGACAGTTTGCAGAGGGAGGTCATCAGAGGTTATGGGGGTCTAATCTTCCAGGAAAGCAGAAGGTTTCAGCTTGTCCCCACAGCCTGGCATGTCACCTTATTATATAAAACACAGCTCTCTCATTCCTCTGCACCCTCTACTCCTGTCTTTGGACAATTTTAAGAGAAGGTTGATACCTCATCTCTGAGCTCACATGGTGCCCTATGATTACCACTGAGGACTTCATGGTGGACTCAGTATAATTACTCTTTAATGTTGTATTAATTATAGTAGTTTTATGACTCTCCTACTATTCTGCAGACTTCCCTTTTCACACTGATGTGTCTGTGGCTCAGAGCATAGTACCCAGTGTTTGGGGTGGATTTGGTGGTTCTTTACACCTGTTGCACATTAGAATAAGGTGGGTGGCTGCTAATGAATCCTAGTACCTAGCTTCTGAATCTGTTTGTTTGTGGTGGGGTCCAGACTTCAGCAATTTTTCAAATCTCATAGATGATTTGAAATGCGCAGCCAAGTTTGTGAATCTCTAGACTATGAATGTAGATTCTCAGTAAACATTTACCAATAGCACTAACTGAAATCATCTTTCTCTGTGTTGTATGAGTGTGTATAGCATGTGTGTGTGAGTGTGTGCTTGTGAGCAGTGTTGGGGTCTAGAGAAGGATTGGCTTTGGCACTGGGAAACGCTCCTCTCTGTGAACCTTGTAGATTCTTAGGATCAAGATAGACTTGGGGGTTGGGGAATTGCCAGGGACAAAGTTAAGGGATTTTCATGGCTATTCACAGAGACCTATTTCCCAGTTCCAATTCTAAGTTGAACATGAGAGTAGCAAGTCAGCAATTTATCTGTTTTCTATTGCCAAATGCAGTAACAGAAACATTTTCCCCCAATTCTGCATGCTATTTAGAAGTCCAAATCAATTAAGTTTTCTTGAGTTTTCAGATTATTCACTTACCAATTCATTTACTCCTTCAGTAAGTATTGATTGCGAATATAGCATAATGTTAACTATGAGGGTAACATGAAGGAAGTGTTTCACAGCAACCCTGAAAAGCTTAAACTCTAGCTGGGTAGACAATATATGCACCCTGGAACCCATGTCAGTATGTTTTGCTATTAAGAGGGCAGTCATTTGAGCCAGACACCCTGGTTGATTGCCTGGCCAACTATTTATTAGCTATGGACCCTGGGAAAGTTACTTTACCTCTCTAAACCTCAGTTTCCTTTTATGAACATTTCTCTTCTGTGAATGATAATAAAAACTACATCATAGGCTTGCTATGAAGACTAAATGGGGTCATTCCTGTAAAGCATTTAGCATAGTGCCTGCATGTAGTAAAAATGCAAGTATGTGTTAGATATTATTATAGGGAAGATAGCAACGTGGGATAGCAAATAAGCAGGACTGAAAGTAAAGGATATGGAGGAATTTGAGAAGGTAGAGATCGATGTGGTTATGAGGAACTGGGGAAGAAAGGCCTCAGGAAGGTAGAAATTGAGGTGGTCCTTAGGATGGGTATAATCTTGAGAAGCAAGAAGGATGTACTGTCTGTGTGTGGGGTGGGGATGAGGGGGGGAGCTCTGGGTAGGGGTGAGTGCACGTGCTATTTGCAGTGTGGCAAAGCAGTTCATTATCAGCCTGCACCCTAGCCTCTGCTCTGCAGGCCGTGAGGGAGGCTGATGTATTAATTGGTTATGTCTGAGAGTCCCCCTTCTAACCCTGTATTCAGCAAGTGTGGTGATTTATCGTTATGGACCAAATGTTTCAAAATGCCAGTCACAGTGCCAGGAAGACTAAATTTAGCATACAAGTCCTGGGTATTTAGAACTTCAAGAGAAAATCCTAGATTCTGAGATCAGGTTAAGACCATTTTGGCCCTTTAACTGCAGTTAACATTTTTCTTGAAAAATTCCAACATTTAAAAACCTTTATTTGACAAGTTGGTCTCCAATATTTATGTCCACTCCATTAGCATTAGCAGGGCTGACTCTTCACTTTAAAAGATATGCTTTTGGCTAGAAGAAATCACTGCAGTTTGCTTATTTCACATGCTCATAGAAACATGTGTGTGTGCACACACACAGACACACAGACACAGGGACAGATACACAGCTTGCCCCTAGTATATGCCCACGTGTCCTTGGTCCCCTAGGAAAGTTGTCATGAGTGATGGCCTCTCTATGTATGATTCATTTTCTTTATTTTCTCAAGTCTGTTTATTTTTCCTTATTCAGCTATAAGTCTTCTGGAAAATTGAAAAGCAATACATAATGACTTTCTAATATGTGTTTTCAGTGCTAATTATTTTGAGTACATTTTGCTACATTGAGAAACCCTAACATGTACCCTGTGGATTTTATAATTGGGACTGCCAGTGTTGTCTTGTATCTCAAAGATACAGATATGGACTTTGAAGACCGTGAGGGAAAAGAAAAGAACAAAAACTTCATTTTAACCTGGGTCATTCATAGGTTGTTGATTAATTTAAAAAGTCCACCTTATTATGACAAGCAACCAAATCTGAATTCGGGCTGCTTCTTTTGCTAGTCTGTATTATCCAGAGCCTATCAGAAAATATAGATTTAACTAAGTCAGCAATTTTAATCCTTTTTAGAGGTATGTGCTGAATGGGTGCATAATCTTGAAGAATCTAATAAAAGCTATAGATGCTTTCTCCAGAATAATGCATATAAACATATTATACACATTTTCTGCATGCATTCTATTTTGCTGCATTGCAATAGTATCTTTCACACGGTCAGAAAGTTAAAACTACACTTAAAGAGACTCACGATCCCCTTAATCTAATTTTTGCATGCAAAAATTAATAGTTACTTCCTGAAAAGCCTTATTGGATAAAAATGTACTGATAAAAGTAAAATTGATTTTAGTTAAAAAGTAACTGTCATAAGAAGATTGCTGTTGCTTAGAACAAGAAGCTAAAATTATGGCGTATTTTTTGACACATAATGAGAATCTTTTACATCCAATTAGTTCAGACTTTCGGTTGTAAGAGTAGCAAATTCTAACTTTCAAGGGTATTTGCTAGCAAAAGAGTTAGAATTTTCACAGGCTCCTGGATAGACGAGGGTAGGCTATGTCAAGGAACACTAACATTCTCCAAAATACTTCTTGGTTGAATTCATATAATATTATTTTCTCTGGGTCAGTAGATCAAGTTTGTTAGCGTCTGAATCATAAAACATCAGTGCCATACATTTTAAAGTTAATCCAATAGCAGTGATCATCAGGTGTTTCTTTGCCCACTAGCTGCACAACAGCTAGCAAAGCATTTTTATATTTACTCTTGGCTCTAGCCTCTAGCTGCCCTTTTTTCAGTAATGAAATGAGCATATAGCTGTTTTTTTCCAAATACTTCTTCCACAATGTTAATCTAGTCAGGAGACCTAATTTTTAGCAGCATTAAAAATAGAATCTGCCAGAGTTTGGTTCATTCAGTTGGCCAAAAATGTCAAATCAAGTCACCTAGGTCACCAATAAACTTTTTCTGGCCTAATTTATCTGAGAATGGGCTTTGCTAGTCACAAGAGAAGTAACACATTCTACCTAAAGTTAATCAATTGCTTCAAAACTTGTAGTTTAGAAAAGCAGTGCGTTAAATAAATCCTGTGGAGAAGTGATGATTCAAGGTGCTGACCCTGAAAGTTGAAGTGGAAATGACTTATTTTAGAGTTATTATCCATGTTACGTGGATGTAGGAAACAATGTCTGTGTGATGGGTGAAATTTCTTTACCAAAATAGGACAGCAGGAGGCTTTGTGGAGCAGAACTGTTCTCCTTCTGTACCCATTGCATCAACATTTTTCTTTCAAGGATTTTCTTGACAAAGAAAATTTCATTATTTCACAAGTGTCCTAAGTATATGATGCTGCTAAAGGGGCTCACAGAATTGTCACCAGCCTGTACATAACAGGAAAACTAATAAGTAGTTACACCAAGAATCTGTCAATGTATTCATTCGATTGCATGCTGAAGGGAAGTCATCTGACTCAAATACCCTTGAGACCTTCCTTTAAATAGGAAAAAAGCCAGTGACTGGATAGGGTAATACTTCTTGAGAGAAGCACTGATTCATCTGTTTTACTTCCTCTGAAACTGCAAACACACTTGAGGGCTTTAGAGCAAATGGCTCCAAATCTGCCCAGTCCCAAGTCTTTTGCTTGGCTATGAGCTGAGCATTGTTGCAAGACACTCTAAGTCTAGGCTGTTGAGTTGGTATAAATTTCCCTAGTTTTCATAAAAACCTGCTTTTTTGAGTTAAGCTCATTTCTCTTGAAAATGATCCATTCTGAAACAGGCATTCCACGGTGGACACAGGTACATTGTTCCTTTGAACAAAGCAAGAAACTTGCTGCACGAGAGAGACATGGCTTTGCTGAAAATTTGAAATAAAACTAAAGGAAACACACACTTTCTTCTACTTTATTTTACCTGATATTTCCTATCCTAAGCTAGAGCATTGATGCATATAATCATAATGACAGCTTTTGTGTGTAAAATATATATCAAAGAAAAGCACTCTGATGGTGATGACTGTGCTACCTGGCAACATATAGTAACATCAGTCTCTACACTTGTACGTTATCAAACAATTCCTTAAAACTTAAATTTGACAAAATTTTATATTTTCTACTTAGAAATTTTTTTCAAACTATGAAGAAGGAGCTCAAATGTGACAAATTTCTCCCTTTCTTCACTGACACCTTGATTCATTCAAAGGCCCATGAACTCTTAATCTAGAGAAAAAGTGTTTTGCTGAGAAAATTCTGGAAAGATTGAAACTAAAACAAGCAGGAATAGTATATTGTTTCCATTTTTGTTTAAATAAAACCCAGAAACTCTATTCCTAAAAAGCCTCCAATGGAAATATGTACATTCTTCTATGATACATTTTCTAGGTTCTGTTGAGTTTTCATCTCATTCCTCAACTAGATTAGGAACTCTGAGAGCATCAACCTTTTTTTACACTTTCAGGATTAAGTTTTGCATGGTACTTGGCACATAGTGAGCCCCTGTGAATGCTTAAGGAGTGAGTAACCATAAAGTATTCTCAAATCAGTCATTTAAATTTATTTAATCATTTTAATTTGAGGATCTAAACTATTAGTAATACACTTTAGATCCTCCTAGGGACGGATAATTTGTCACTAGTATTTGATATATTGGACAGTTATAAACTGTACTTGCCTTTGGCTTTGTGTCTACAGTTAATTAGTCTCACCACTTTTGATATACTCATGTTCCATAATAAGGGCCTCAATCTCTCTTACAAAGGATAGCCAGGGTTAGTCACATATAATGCTTAATAAGGAGATGGTTGTCAAATATGTAGGCATTCCTGCCAGACTGCCAGTGTTCAAAAGGGTGAGTTCTCGCCCAGTCTAGAATAACAAGGAAGAGCTGTGAGCTTCAGTTCTTTGCTTGCTACTTACTGAGATGCTCATGACCCAAGCCCTTATGGTTCTATGAAGGTGGGTATCTCAGCTCTCCTGTGCCACTTTGGTTGAGAGTCATCCACACAGAAGACATCTCTATTCTAACCAACCTATTTCAGCTCTTCCTGGAGGTCAGGCTGGGTTCTATCACCAGCAACACTCCAGTGCCAGTGGAAGCCCTTAACCTTGAGGTCTGTGAGAGTGATCATTCAAACCAGAAAGGCTCCTCTCTGAGTCTGTTTTCCTCCTGGGTCTGATGGTCTGGCCTTTAATGTTTTAATCACATATTTCACATACTTAGTACAGTATCTTCTCATTATTTTATTAACCAACTATTATGCTAACACATTATCCTGAAAAATCCAACAACCTGAAAAGATGTGACTTTTGGAAAATATGGTCAGGGGAGCATCTATTCCCTGACCTCACCTCTAGTGGGTGCTCTGGCTGGTCACTTTTTCCACCCCCAGAGGTGGCAGCATCTTTCCCCCCATTTCCTGAGGTGAATCATAATCTCTTCAACGTTTTAGCTTTTAAGACTGAAGGTAGGAGGAGAGTCTTTTCAGTCAACTTCCGTTTTCTGCCCTTAACACAAACACCCCAGAGAGAATGGAACACAGAAATTTGCCCTTCTGTGTGGAGTGAAAAGATACCATGAGAACAAGCCTAGATTAATAGAGTAATAATTTTTCCTGTCACACACTCTTGTTGCTGCTCCTTAATTGGACATCAGATATTCCTAAAAGTTGAGTATCTCAAGAATCATCCAACATTAGTTCATACTATATATCATTAGAATCCGGAATCTTTGTAAGTACCTTTCTTTTCCCTACGACTTAAATATGTTTGGATTAAATAATATTAGAATGTATTTCCTTTTATTTGAAATACTGATAAAGAAAAATATAAAATATCAATGAGAAAATGGATGCTAACTTCCTGAAAATGTAACTTCTAGAATCCTGTCTGGTTTATTCTAATTTTAGCCACTAAACAATTGACAGTATTCTGAATCATAATCCTAAGCCTTCATTCAAAAATACAAGTATTCCATTCTTTCAAAAAGCTGGTAAAGCTGGCTATATTTTAACCAGAAAAGAGTAACTAATTTTAATACATTTATTACAGTTCATTTAAGTGTTTGAAAGGACACACATTTCTGTCTAATTTCTGTGAATTCCTGTGGATTGGACTGCCTCAAACACCAGGAGCTAGGTGTTGACCTCAGACTTTAGTGTAAGACAAAATGTGGGTTCTGGGATCCTTGCTTTTCTTTTGCTAAGAAGGGTGCCTACCTTATAGAACCAATAGAGGCAGCCATGGTGAGCCCACTTGGAACAGAGAGAAAAAACTGCACTAATGATGGACAGACTTGCCCATTCTCTTATAGATCTGGCTAAGGTAGGTCTGTCTTCTTAGCATTTTGAACCATGTTTTTATCAGACCATCATGATTACAGGGCACACACATTTCATTGAAATCCGAGTGGTGGATCTGAAACAATGTAATGTAAAAACATGCATTTTAATTTTATGCACAAAATTTAAAGTAATGCAACACCCCTCAAATGAAAAGCAGCAACAACCAAAATCAAAATACCCATCTCAAAACTGGAGGACTCAGTGAAGTTGAAATATTTTAGGTGCTGCCACATGGGGGCGCCACCTTGGCTGTCAAACTGGATCTCCATTGGTGTCAACATTTTGTGTGACCCTTTTGTTGTTTACAGACACCCAGACTTCTGTGAGTGATTTTTAGTGTTTGTTGTCCTGTTATCCTGACACTCGGTTAAAATTTAACAAAGTCATTCAAGCATTCATTAGATGATGATGTTTCCACAGTGATGAAAAACATACCAGAAAAAAAATCAATAATTTTGAAATGGAAGTTAAAGGTGACAAAATACTACAAGGAAGACTTAGCACCTGCTATGATATGCTATTAATGTAATAACAAGTCCTCTGCAAAATATTAAAGCTAATGCTGAGAAAATAAAAAGCAGCATTAGAACACATTATTCTACAATGTTAGTGGATTTATGTGCCCTTAGAATGCATCTTCCATTTTACGTTTATTTCTAAAAGCAATTAGTCTGGAATTATGAGAGGTCTTTAAGAACTCATCTTTGGCATAAACCTGACAACGTGTGTTTGTTTACTGTCCCTCCTTTCTTCTTTTATGTGGCTTCCTAAAGGAAGGAGACTCAGCTTTTTTGTCCCTCATCACAGTGCCTAGGAGAGTACTTGAAATACTGTTGGGGCTTGATTAAGCTTTATGGAATAAATGAGAATAACACAGAGTATATTTTGTATGCCCCCAAATATATTCTTCCTTCATATGCATAATTTCTGTTAATGCTTATACAATCTTAAGGAGTAAGCATTATCATCTACAGGTTTCCAGATAAGGAAATTAGACTCAGAGAGGCTAAATATTGAGACCAAATGTCGTATAACTAGTGATTGGTAGAGCCAGCTGTAAACCACATTCACTGATATTACCTCCCAAATGAATTGGAGGAGGAAATCCTTGTAGTCAAAACTGTAACTGACTTCTACAGCATTCTTTGGGCAGCTAATTGGGTGGATGTACTTTTCTGATCAGCTGATAAGCAAAGGTAGACCTGGGGACAAGTTTGAAAATAAGTGCTGAAGGGCAGTCTAATCTGCACCATTGGTTTTCAGAGTATGGTCTCCACACCAGCAGCATAAGCATCACCTGGAAATTTGTTAGAAATACAATGTTTCAGGCTCCGTTCTAGACTTACTACACCAGAAATGCTGGTGTGGTACCCAGAAATCTGTGTTTTACAAGCTCTTCAGATGATTCTAATACATGGTCAAGTTTGAGAGCTACTGACTTACATAATAGAAGGAAAATTGCCATGTTTGGACACAGAATTCTTGGGAGCAGTTGAGGAAGAAGGGAGTGAAGAGGAGGAAAATATTCGTGGTGAGAAGGGGAATATGGAAATCTGAGGAGAATCAGGTCAATGTATGGGGTGGACTGATGAGGATGGGTGACTCAAAGGAATAGTGATGGCTAAAATTTAATATCTGCTGGAGATGCTGATATGGATGTGGAGAGAAAGGAACACTTTTAACTGCTGGTGGGATTGCCAACTAATTCAGCCTCTATGGAAAGAAGTATGGAGAATCGTCAAAGAGCTAAAAGTAAGTCTTTCATTTGATCCTGCACCCCCCTCCCTAGGTACTATCCAAAAGTAAAAAAATCATTTTAGCATGAGGAAATTTGCATTAGAATGTTCACTGCAGCTCATTTCACAATTGCCAAGTTGTGGAATCAACCCAAGTGCCCATGAACCCATGAATGGATTAATAAACTGTGATATATATGTATACTATAGAATACTATTCAGCCATGAAAAGATGGAGAGTTTACATCTTTTGTATTAACCTGGATGGAATTGAAGAACATTTTTCTTAATAAAGTATCACAAGAATGGAAAAACAAGTACCCATGTGCTTAATTCTAATATGAAACCAATAGATCAACAACTACATGTCCATCCCAGAGAAAAACATGATTGAAATCAAGTGGTAGGGGGAGGGAGGAGGAGGGAAAGAAAGACGAGAGAAGGGAGGAGTATTGGTAAGCTCTCACCTAATGGGCACAATGTAAGGGTATATAGCATGCCTCCTGGGTGAAAGGCTCAACTACAACTTTAACTTTAGCTAACATGTAATCTAAGCATTTGTACCCTCATATTAATCTGAAAAAAATAAAAATTAAAAAAATTTAATATTGAGTTCTATAGTGTAAACTATCTTAGTTTGTCCAAACACCCGATGATGTCTGATTCTCAGAACAAGACTTAAACCTATCTTGAAAAGGATAAGTTTGTCTAGAAATGGAGAAGAGGGAAAATTAGAAAGCTAAAGGCAAGGCGAAAGAAGGGACAGAGAGATAGGTTTGGGCACTTGCTCTGCCATCCTGTTTGTCCTTTAAAATACAGCAGCATGTGCCAATATATGGTTGGTAGTCTGCTCTATATCAGGGATGTGGCCAACAGATTACTTGTGCCTCCCCAGAGAGATGTGTTAAAGAAGGATTTTAAGGCTCTGATCTGGCTCAGTGCTAAGAGTGCTGTGATCAGTAAGTGGTATCTGCCGTAAGGGAAACAAAAGTGGAGCACAAGTGCTGCTAGGTATCACTTGTGAATGTAACAAAGTCTTGTTTTCCAGCATTCCTTTCTCCAAACAAAGTTAACCTGATGTCCTTTTACCTTTCACCTAGAAATATTTGTAGTCTTTTGAGTTTAAAAAACACATTCTATATTAATGTCAAGGTCGTCATTCCCTATTTATGGGCAAGAATGACATATTCTTCTGTTTCGTGGTGGAAAGTGTTACCCAAGTGAAGAAATCAGAAATAGACTTGCCCTCCTCCTGGTGCTCATCCTAACAGCCTCTCATCACTGCTAGACTCCACTATACAGCCTTCTCCCTGCCTTCTGGAAAGTCTGACGTAGAAGCTTTTTTTATTTCTTAAAGTACATTGACGCTAATTTGGCTTTGAGAATTTTTAAGACTCTTTCAAAATCTTTTACTGTGACTAGAAATACCCTGGGGTGTTGCAAATTCAGAGTTAGTGATTATCGTGGAAAAGCTAAAGCTATGACTGTGTCCATAACAACCAGTAGAAAGTACCTCCTTGGTTGTTTTGTCTGTTGAATAGCTGATGGTGGTTATTTTGCATCAGATAGAGTAAGTGAATCAGACAGATAGTATATACACAGACAGATGGTGCTTGTGTTTACAAGACACCAAAATACTTGTCTTAAAGACAGCATTCTGGGATCACAGCACTGAGTGTCTTGACTGCTTTTACTTTCCTAATTTAACTGTTTTGCTCAGCCTCAGGCAAGCAGCCTAGGGTGGTAGTTAGAGCATGAGCTTTGGAGGGAGGTAGAGCTGGTTTAGACTCTTGGTTCTGTTATTTGTGAGCCCTGTGACTTGGTGTCCTAATTTGGGAAATGAGATCAATGGCATAATGGCACTGAAGCTCACCTTGAGTATGTAAGCATGTGTGTGAGGGAGTAAGAGGTAAAATGTATATGAAAACACATACTGGCTACTAAATAAATGTCAGTTCTCCTTCTGCCTTCTCCTTTCCCTCTGCAGAAGATAAAATATATGATGGGAGCAGGGGCCACCTTTTGACAGATGTGGGGACCATAGTCCCTAAGAGCTCAGACATTGTTGGAGGATAGGAGTGCCCTGGAGGCAGAGACAGTCCCTGGAAATGTAGTAAGTTATTCCAAATCTCAACCCTCAATCCAGAGAGCCTGGGAATCCAGGTGAGGCACAGGAACTAGTCCTGAAGAAAGGTAAATAGGTCACATCAAAAGAGAGAAGGCTGCCTTTCTTCTCATAGCCAAGAAGGAATAATAAAGAAGGGAAATCAGATTGTGTGGATCATGAGGAAGACAGAAAATATGGCAGGGGGGAACCTGGGAAGGAAGAAAAGTTGTTAGTTTATCTGTCTTCTGTTCCAAGAAGGAAACAGCAGGCTCTTCTTGTCAAGCCCAGAAGTCCAGAAAGAATGTGTGTTTTCCTAAAGTCTCAAGGGGAAGGGCTGAAGATCTCAGAGAAAGGGATCCGATTAGGAAAGAAGTCATTTTTAGAGTTCAAGAGAGAAAGAAATTCAAGTAGGGGGCTTAGCACTTACAAGTTTTAGTTATGGCTGCAAACCTTAGTGTCAGAATCATCAATGACTTATATTTTTATGGTAATTCTTAGGTTGTGTGTGTGTGTGTGTGTATTAGACATTGTTTTAGTTTTCCTAGGGCTGCTATAACAATGTACTGGAAATTGGGTGGTTTAAAAGAACAGAAGTTCCATATCTTTGTGATTGTGAATTGTGCTGCAATAAACATTCAAGTGCATGTGTCTTTTTGATAAAATGCCCTTTTTACCTTTGGGTAAATACCCAATAGTGGTGGGATTGCTGGGTTAAATGGTAGGTCTACTTTTAGTACGAGTTTCTTTTTCTCCACATGCACACCAGTGTCTAGGACACTGTACAGTCTGGTAGGCACTTTATCAAGGGTACCTATCAAAATCCTGGAGATAGCTGAGGACTTTTAGAGGGGTTGGACCAGGTCTTATTAATTGCATATTATCCCTAGCATCTACCCCAAGTTTCATCATGTTTATTTAGTGAATACATAAATAAGTGGACTTTTAAACCCTTATCCATGATTAAGATCATATCATAACAGAGAGAGTAGAAAAATTAACCATGCTTATTTTCTTTTATTTTTTATTAAATAACTTTGTACATTGATGCATTTATGGGGTTCAGTGTACTACTTTGATAAACAATGTGAAATGCTTACATTGAACTAAGTAACACATCCATCGCAATTATACTCATTTGTTAATAGTTTTGAAATGTAGCACTGCATCATGCACATTAGGTGAGGTCCCCCCAAATACCCTCCTTCCTCCCATATCCTCCCTCCCCTACCCACTCTCTCCTCTTCCTTTCTACTTTCTGGACTATAGTTATGTTTTGCCATTCATATGAATGCATAGATGATTATATATTGATTTCATAGTAGTATTGAGTACATTGGATAAATTTTCCCATTCTTTTTTTAAATTTATTTTTTATTTTTATTTATTTATTTTTTTATTAAATCATAGCTGTGTACATTAGTGCAATCAAGGGGTACAATGTGCTGGCTTCATATACAATCTGAAATATTTTCATCAAATTGTTTAGCATACCCTTTCATGGCATTTTCTTGTTATTGTATGAAGACATTTGTATTCTGCATTTAGTAAGTTTCACCTGTACCCTTCCAAGATGCACCATAGGTGTGGCCCCACCAATTACCCTCCCTCCACCCCAACCTCCCCATCCCCTCCCTTCCCATATTCTTGTGCTATAGTTGGGTTATAGCCTTCATATGAAAGCTATAAATTAGCTTCATAGTAGGGCTGAGTACATTGGATACTTTTTCTTCCATTCTTGAGATACTTTGCTAAGAAGAACATGTTCCAGCTCTATCCATGTAAACATGAAAGAGGTAAAGTCTCCATCTTTCTTTAAGGCTGCATAATATTCCATGGTATACATGTACCACAGTTTATTGATCCATTCTTGGGTTGATGGGCACTTGGGCTTCATGACTTAGCAATTATAATTGGGCTG
>CAUYRH010004799.1:0-22802 GCA_963574655.1 Perodicticus potto | reverse complement strand
GATCTTATTGATTATTTTTGCATGTATATTCATTAAAGATATTGGTTTATAGTTTTCTTTTCTTGTTGGGTCTTTTCCTGGTTTGAGGATCGGGGTGATACTTGCTTCATAAAATGTGTTGGAAAGGATTCCTTCTTTTTCTATGCTTTGGAAAACATTGAGTAATGTAGGTACTAGTTCCTCTTTAAAGGTTTGGTAGAATTCTGATGTGAAGCCATCTGGTCCTGGACTCTTCTCTTTTGGGAGATTTTGTATATTTGATGCTATTTTAGTACTTTTCAATGTTTCCAATTCTTTCTAGCTAAGTCTAGGAACGTGGCATGCTTCCAAGTAATGGTCAATGTTTTTCAGACTTTCATATTTCTGAGAGTAGAGTTTTTGGTACTAGTCATTAAGAAATTTTTTTAATTTCTAAGGTATCTGTTGTTATTTTGCCTTTGTATTTCTGATTGATGAAATTAGGGATTTTAATTTTTTTATTTCTGGTTAGGCTAGCCAAAAGTTTATCAATTTTGTTAAATGTTTCAAAAAACCAACTTTTTGATTCATTAATCTTTTGAATAATTCTTTTGTTTTTGATTTCATTTAATTCTTCTCTAATTTTGGTTATTTCTTTTCTTTTGCTGGGTTTTGGGTTGGAGTGTTCTTCCTTTTCCAGTTGTTTGATATATCCCATTAAGTTGTTGACTTCCTCTCTTTCTGTTCCCTTGAGGAAGGCTTGCAATGCTATAAATTTCCCTCTTATGACTGCCTTTGCAGTATCCCAGAGGTAATGATAATTCGTGTCTTCATTATTGTTTTGTTCCCAAAATTTGGTAATTTCATTCTTAATTTCATCTATGATCCAGCTATCATTCACCATAAGGTTATTTAGTTCCCATGATTTCATATGAGTATGCTGATTCCTGTTATTGGTGAGTTCAACATTTATTGCACAATGATCTGAGAAAATACAAAAAATAATTTCTATATTTTTAAATTTGCTGACATTAGCCTTATGACTTAAGATGTGATCAATTTTGGAGGATGTTCCATGGGCTGATGAGAAGAATGTGTATTCAGTTTCGTTATGGTGAAGTGTTCTGTAGATGTCTAATAAATTCAATTACTGTATGGTGAAGTTTAAGTCCAAAATTTCTTTGTTTAGTTTCTTGTTAGAGGATCTATTCAACACTGCCAAAAGGGTTTTAAAATCTCTGACTATTATGGTGCTGGAAGATATCAAATTGTTCATGTCTGTCAGGGTCTCCTTTATAAATTGAGGAGGATTCTGGTTGGGCACATAAATGTTAATAATTGAAATCTGATCATGTTGAGTGGTTCCCTAAACAAATGTGAAGTGACCATCCTTGCCTTTCCTTAGTTTTGTTGGTTTAAATCCTAATATATCTGCGAATAAAATTGCAACCCCTGCTTTTTCTGATTTCTATTTGCCTTGATTATAGACGTCCACCCCTTCACCCTGAGTCTATATTGAAGGATAACTTCAAGATAAGATGAGATTCTTATATGCAGCAGATATCTGGCCTGAGTTTTTGTATCCAGTTGGCTAACCTATGCCTCTTTAGAGGACAGTTTAAGTCATTCACATTAATTGAGAGTATTGATACATATGGTAGTATTGGGGGGTGTCAATTTTTTTGAAAGACCAGTGGACGTTTTAATCCTTTCACCACTGTGGAAGTTGGGTTTTGATCAAAATTTCTGAGTGAGTTTACTTTGGTGGTAGATCATTGTGATGGTCCTTGTGGAAGATAGGTGTGAGAATATCCTGGGGAGCTGGTTTAGTTATGGCAAATTTCTTCAACATGTAAATGTTATTAAAGTATTTGATTTCTCCACAACAAATGAAACTCAGTTTAGCTGGATATAATATGCTGGGCTGAAAGTTGTTTTGTTTCAGGAGATTGAATGTTAATGACCATCCTCTTCTGGCTTGAAAAGTTTCAGCTGAGAGATATGCAGTCATTCTAATATTCTTCCCCTTATAGGTTATGGCTTTCTTACATCTGGATGCATATGGAATTTTCTCCTTCATATTAATTTTGGTGAAATTAATTACAATGTGTTCAGGGGATGCTTTATTTGGATTGAGTCATGCTGGGGTTCTGAAACTGTCTGCTCTCTGAATTTCCATATCTCTTGACATGTTTGGGAGGTTTTCCTCAATTATCTCTTGGAATAGAGCATTTTTGCTTTTTGGTTTATTCTCATCTCCTTCAGGAATTTCTATAAGGTGAATATTTGGGTTTTTGGAGTGATACCACAGTTCTCTCGGGGAATAATCCATTATTTCTCTCCATTTCTCTTCATCTTTGAGCATTTGGAAGCATTCAAAAGCTCTGTCTTCAATGTCAGAGTTCCTTTCTTCTGCCTCCTCCATTCTAATACTGAGGGATTCTACTGTATTTCTCAGATCTTTGAGTGATACAAATTCTTGCCTCAATTTGTCAAAGTCGTTGGCGATTTTATCTTTGAATCCATTAATTTCTTGAGACAGCTTTTGAATTGCTCCTTGAATTTCTAATTCCATCTTTACTTCAATTCTGTTAATCTTATTTGGTATACAAATTCTGAACTCAATTTCTGACATCTCAGCCATTTGTTAGTGAATGGGATCTTCTGTTGCATCTCCTTTCTTGTACCTGGGGGAGTTGATCTACTCTGATCATTTGTGTTGCCAGAACTTTTCCACTGGTTCCACCCCATGGTTTTTTTTCACATTGTGACTAAAGAAGCTGCAATTTGTTTCCTTGGAGTCCCAGCTTGCCACAGCAGGGGTGATGTGAACCCATCAATCCTCTTTCTCAGTTCAGCTCCCTATCTTCAGCTTTATTGGGTTGGTTTTGGCCATTATTTCTCCCTCTGGACAGTAGTTTCTGCTGAAAGCTGGCTTTACTTGGCCATCGTGCCTCTCCCCCATCATCGGTTATTTTTAATTAATAAACTATTACCCTTTCATTTCAAATTATAGGATTGGATTAATGACATTAATTAGATTATTTTTGTGAATTGTTCCACTAATGTTACTGTTATTAATAATTTTCTACAGAATCTATGGTAATCGCATCTTATTGTTTTGACCTTTATGAAATTCTATTTTGATGAAGTCTTAGAAAAGGTTAGAAAGGAAAATTTATATTCAATGAAAAAGACAATTCTAAAATATAAATATTATAAGCACTACATCCTGACATGAAAATTAGCATATCTCTAAAACTTTTTTAAAATTACATTCTGAAACCTTAGAATATGTTTTTCAGAGATGCAAAGGTGAATGACATCAGAAAGATGTGCTCAATTACTGAGGAGTTTTTAACCAAGAATCTCTGTGTAACACAAAATCTACAGATCTCACATCACCACACAGCATGAGTCACTGGAGAAGTGGAGGCTTGGAAGAGTGGACACAAAATAGACTTATTTGTTTCTTCTTTAAATCCCACCACTGATTATGTGACCTATAACACATTAATTCTGAGAGACTCTTATTCCTATCAGAGAAAGAAGGTATCAAACTATATTTTTCACCTTTAACTTTCCTTCTAATTCTGGATTGTCCATGATTCCATCCATATAACAATAGACATAAATAGTAAAGGACATTGCTTGCCTGTGGTTAGAGGCATTAAGTGATTTTAATAGGTATCATGATCACCCTAACTTATCTCTCCCTAAATTATTTCCCACATCTGTGAATAATTCTGATTTTCCCCCTCCCTTCACAAGCCTCCCTACCCCGTTGTCTTCTCCTCAGAGTTATCTTTCATTAACACACTCTTTAAAATAGCCACTAAGGGCTATTCAAAACTGAGTAGATCATGTTAAAATACCAAGGGGTATTTACCCAAGGGTCAAATACCATTTGACCAATTTTTAAATTGAAATTTCTAGGTGATATTTTGAGAAATGGAGAAATGTCCCTATTATTCACTTAGCCATGAAAACCTACCCAGGAAATGTTTGATAATGTATGGGAGGTGGGAAGGAGGAGTGAAAGTAGGGATCTAAGAGGAGACCAGACAGATCCACCTGGGGAAAAATTACATATGTATTTTAAAAGTGTGTCACTGATAAATTTGTAGTTACAGAAGTACTTTGTAAAGAAACATTGAGCTCCTCTTCAAGCCTTATATAAGAGAAAAATTCAGTTGTGTTAAAGTTTAATTACAAAAAATGAAGTCATAAAAGCACTAGACATAAAACAGATTAGTATAATGTCAGCATGAGGAGGACTTTTCCATATATGCTGTCAAAAGGAAAAAGAACACATTCATGTAAAGGACATTTGACTTCATAGCATGCAAGTGAATATCATCAAATGTTACCACAAACAAAATTGAAAGATCTATGACAATTTAGGGAGGGCATGGAAGGATTTGTAAAACAAATTCCCTGTGTGTAAATTAATAAGAAAGAGATAAATAATAAAAGACCTCAGCAATTCATAAAAGCAATACAAATGACTAACAAACATAAAAATGTGTTTCATCTTATTAATATCACAGAAATAAAATTAAAGCACCAATGAAATGTAATTTGTCACTTATCAAAGTGTCAAAATATTTTAAATTAAAATATTCATGCTAATTAGTGTGTGATGAGATGGATACTTTCACACTCTGCGAGTGAGAAAGTAAACTGGCATAACATTATCATATTCCTGGAGAGTCTTTTAAAGAACTTTAAAGCTCTTCGCATATTTTAATTGTGCAAGTCAACATCTAAGTAACAGCCTTAAATTTTTTTTCAAAATGCATGACAATGATATTACATTATTATTTACAATAATAAATTACTGAAATTCACAAAGTGTCCAAATATTGGAGACTTTTTGAACACATTATGATACATCTATACAAATGCCATATCCAAAAACAAATTTGAATTGAAGAGTCAGTGCATCTGGAAGATTATGTAAGTGAATATGATCCTCAGGAAATGTTAAATGAAAGAATCAAAAATATAACAATGTATTTAAAATTTGGTCCAAATTTTGTAAACTACATTAATTTCTTAATAAGATAGCTGGAAGGAAGTAGATCAAAATGAATAACAATTATTAATTCTGCATCACCGTTTACAGGTAAAATTTAGTTTCTTTTTAATCTTTTCCATGAAGATTTATATTACTTTAATAGAAAAATATGAAATATTATTTTAAAATGGAAGATATTTCATTATAATATTTCTTTCTCGTTTTCTTTTTCTTTTTTTTTTTTTTAGAGACAGAGTCTCACTTTGTTGCCCTCGGTAGAGTGCCATGGTGTCACAGCTCACAGCAACCTCCAGCTCTTGGGCTTAGTTGATTCTCTTGCCTCAACCTCCCGAGTAGCTGGGACTACAGGCACCGACCACAATGCCTGGCTATTTTTTGTTGCAGTTTGGCCGGGGCCAGGTTTGAACCTGCCACACTCAGTAAAAGGGGCTGGCGCCCTACTCACTGAGCCACAGGTGCTGCCCTATAATATTTCTTTAGTTGTTATAAGCCATTATCAAATTTTATCAATTCTGGAAAAATGAAATCCTGCTTATATAACCTCTTTAAAATAGCATATATTGACAAGCTGTGGAACAAGATTGCCCCTTATACCTCAATATTCCCATCTGAAAAAAAAACCACAATAATACCACTAGCCTAATAACAACAATATCTATCTCAAGGCATGTTTGTGAATACTAGGTAAGTTAGTACATTTAGAAGAATGCCTGATACATAATAAATAGAATTTCGATGTTTGTACACACACACACACACACACACACACATGCACTCTCACTGTGCCCATGAAACACTAACTACTTAGTACACAATTGACCATATTTCACTTCTTTTGAGATGAGAAAATGAACTAAACAGTCTGGAGTTTCGTTGTAGTCTAGATATTTTCAAAGACCTTGTATTTACTAAATTCAAGTAACATTTATCCAAAGAGCTTAGAGACCTAGATTAGGGATTGACTAATTAAGTGGAATATTTATAAAGTAAGAACTATTACCTAACCGAATTATCTAGAGATTTTCTATCAATAAATTAGAAATTTACTACATTTACTACCAACTTAACCAGTCTAAATCCTGTTGGTGTCCTTGATTGGGTAATTATGTAATGAGATAGGAAAGTAACTGCTATAAATCTGTCTTAGTATCTCTCCAGACCCATGAGTAACATCTTGGACCTGTCCTTCTTGTATTCTCCACCGGTTTGTTCACATCTGGGTGTGCAGGGCATCACAATGCAGCAGGTTCACCTTTAATATATTTTGTAACTGGGGAAGAATAAGCAAGCTTTGGCTTTGTTTACATTTTCTCTTCAGTAAAAGTTACATATTAATTTCAAAAACAAGTCTATTCTTCATTTCTTTTTCAATAAGAAAATCACGCATTCGTCTTTTATATCACTTTACTGTCATTCATCTGATTCTGAGTCTATGAATCTCCATAATGCAATGCCTACTTCGTGGCCAGCGCTGAAATTCACAATGTTTTGCACAATTCATTTGCACAAGTGAAAAAAGGCAGGAAATGTAGTGGGTCAAAGAGGAAGAATTGCCTAAAATCACACAAACAAAATATGGCAGAACTAGAATATAGCCCAGTCCCTCTGAACCAAATCTTTTCGGCTGTCCTACACAGTACTTGACCTACAACTTTCCATCTCTTTACAGATCCAGGTCAGCTTCCTTTCCAGTTCTCTTCAATGATGGGTGGAAATTATCACCATTTTCCAGTCCCCAACTTTATTCCAATTCTTCTCATTTTTAAAACTTCTTTTTTTACTTCAAATACACACACACAAAAAAACAAATTAAAAATAATGATACATCTGTTCCCTCATACTTCAGCTGTCCCTAGAATCATACCGAAGTCTCCTCTTGGTCACGAGCAGGTGTTCTTTCCCCATCTCAGACAGTTCTTACCGTCCTTCTCCCATTCTGCGCACATTGCCTGTGGCATGGGCTTGGCTGACAATAAAGGTGTCCTACCATTCATTTTCTTTGTGATCCAGGACAGACACATGGCCAAGAAAGAGAGAAATTCTTTGGATTGATATAACAATAGGGGGAGTACTCGAGTCTTTTCTCTTGAGGCTATAATGAGAGGAGGGGAATCTGGGCCTCTAGGAGACCAAAGAACTAATGACACAAAGAAAACCTATATACAGAATTAACACCATGGGAGTTCCAGATTTCATAACTGTAAGAACTTTGATCCTTTGGATCTAACTCTGTGAAAGCCAGTTCCAACCCCTAGCCACTCAATCATGGAGTCGATAAATTCCCTTGTTTGCTTACGATATTTTGGGTTGGGATCCTATAATGTGCGTTAGTTACATTATGACCCTTTCCCCTCTTCCTTGCTCCTTTATTTTCTTACTCCCTTCATTCATACTCTTGCTCAAGACTAGCTGTATACTCAACTGTATTCTGTGTCTCATTCCTTACATTGCCTCAAGAATCCAGTCATTCCATCATATTCTTTATCTTTTTTCTTCTAATGTGCCTTTCTTTCTGTTAAGTATCGTCCCACTGCATGCAGCCTCAGACTTGTCCACATAACAGACGCAGACGCTTCCCTGGTGTGTCCTGCTCTGCCTACCGCCTCTTCCTGCTTCCTCAGTAAAATTGTTAAAGGATGGTCTATGTTTAGTACTTTTAGTCTTCAACTGGTATCAACCCTGATTATTCTATTGAAATGTCTCATAAAAAAGCCAAATTGTCACACTATTTTCTAAGTCCAATTACACATTTCTATTCTTGTTTCTTTGGCCTATCTTCAACCATGACATCGTTGATTATGGACTCATTAAACACACTCTCCTTCTGGTTTCCAGGCTTCCATTCTCTTTCAGTTTCCCTCTTTCATTATTCAATTTCAGATCTTTTCAGAAGCTCCGTATCTATGCTTATCCTTTAAAAGTTCTATCAATACTAAGGATTTCCTTCCTGACCTCATTTCATATCTGTGGCTTATATACCAAGTATATGCAAAGGACACCATCTACATTACATTGCTACATTTACATTACATCCTTCATATAAATGGCTTCCACATTTCTATACCAGATCTCTCTTCTGAACTTTGGCTGTTGATGCACAATTCACACAAATATTCCAGAATTGTCAACTTTGACAACTCAAAATGTGAATTTGTCACACTCTCCACCCAACCTGTTCTTCCTCCTCCCTTCCTTATCAATGTCACCATAATCCTTTCAATTATTCCCACAACTATCTTGCCTCAAGCCACAGCTTAGATTCCTTGTTTCTCCAACTCATCCATACTTAACTATGATTCAAATAAATAATTTTTTTATAACTTCTAACACATTGAAGTATTCTTTTATTGATCTTTCCCTAGTAAACCCCTGGCCACGCACCTTTGATGGAAATGTCAGAATGGGATTCAAACTGCAACCTTAATTTGCCACTCCACATCAATGACAGATACAGCAAAGATTACCCGGCTTTGCACACAAAACGTTCTTGTATTTATATTCTGGCCCTTCTTCTTCAGTCTTGTATCCATCATGAAGGACATCCACTCATCCTACAATTCCCCAGATGCTCCTTATTCCTCCAGTTCTCTGCACATTCTTGCAGTTGTACTTGGAACCCACTCTAGGCTCGCACATACCAAAAAATAATTTGGAGCAATTTTTCAAGTAGATGATAAATACATCTGTAATTATGTATGTAGTTATCTTGCCTGTTTTAAGTCTTTAAAGCCATAACATTACGCTTATCATTAAACTTGCCCAAATTTCTTCCACATGAAGGTTAATACAAGAAAAATGATTTTCATGTAGCTTACTATATAATTTTGAATTTTGCTGATGCCTCCCTGAAACCTATTTTCCACCTTTTGCATTAGCACTATCTCTAGAAGACAGAGTCCCAGCTCAGGCTGCTCTCTGCTGGTCAGAGGAAAATAGCTGGTTTCTGGGTTGAATTACATCTGCCAGTCACGTGAGATTTCAGTTGTCTTCTTAGCCTTCTCCTTAGGTAATTCTCCAGTTTATCTGGAACTACTCTCAAGTAATCAACAGTTATAAGACGCTGGAGTTAGAGAACTAGAGTCATAAACTGTAATACAATGTCGACTCCACTAGTTTCTCAGCAAAGAAAATGACTCCCTTCCGTCCTTTCATCCCATTAGCTGCCAGACTATTTCTCTCTTAAAGCACAGGGCACATTTAATTAACAAATAGACCCAATTAAATGATTCTGAACCACATTTAGCAGTAGTTGCAAATAATCTCAGATGCAGGGCTTGACATATTTACATCATTTCTGAAAATTTTGTAAATCTTCAGAGTGATGTACTTAGTCAAAAACAATAAAGCATATACTTGAGGAATGATTGGTAGTAACTGCTGAGTAATGAGTTATGAGCATGAATTCATTAATTCATACTACAAAAATTTGTTGAGCACCCACCATATGTCAGTCATCATGTAAGGATCCAGGGGTTCAATGGTAGCCAATATGTAGTACCTGATCCCACAAAGGTTTGTTCTAACAAATAAGTAGTCAGAATTGTAAGCAAAATTAGAAAACCATATAAGATGTTTTACTTTTGACAAGCTGATTTTAATGCTTTCATTTTGGTAGCAATTTGAAAATTACAATAACAAATAACTTTATATGTTTAAGAGATAAAAGAGCTAATTAATCAGATAATAATAATGAATATATCTATTATGTGCACACATATACACATAAGAAGCTATGCACAATTATCTCATATAAAGGATTTTAGTAGTTAATAGGAAAACAAGAGAAAAAAGAAAAGAATTAAAGTATCACACTCACATAACTTATTATTTATATATAAATAGTATTGACTACACTAACATTGCAATGACAAAACTTCAGCAACTGTATTTTTCACAAACTTTAATAATTATAGAGGTGATAAGATGAAAATTAATGAGTAAAAAATGTTATGTTATGTTCCAGTCTATATCGGAAAATCTATTAGCCAGAGTATACATTTATTTCAGTAAGTTTAATGTTGCATTTAAGATATGAAAACTATTTTCAGATTATATGGTACCAAAATATCAGAAGATCATATTACCTTGCTATGCATTACTTTTGCCATTTTGTCAGGATATATAATAAATACCATGTATAGTTTATGCTGCAAGCAACTGAGGAAAACTGAGCTTGTCAGTGCGCATGCGTGAACCAAGCTGCCAGTCTGAGTAGCCTCGTGTCAGGCAAGGAGTCTCAGGCTGCTCTGCTCTCACCAATAGTTTATAACATTTCAGTGAACTGTGTACGTATATGTGAGAATGTATAGTTTATATGTGTTCACATGTAACATATGCATATGCAGGCAGACATTTTTTAAGAAAATGAAGCCTTATATTTGAGGATGACGTTAGCTTGCCGCAGAGCGAGTGGCACCTCTCTAGTCTCTGAATTCCGGAGTTGTTTCAAGGATAAGAAGAGCAATTCTGTTATGAGGTAATGACTCTCCCTCAACAGACTGAATTTCAGGAGACAGAGAAGGAAAAGGAAAAGGAACGGGAGGAGGGGAGGGTGGTGCAGAGCCCTGGAGAAGCTGCAGAGCCCGGCCAAGGTCACCGGGCCCTGGCCTGGCAGGGGCTGACATCTTCCGATTCAGTTTTCCCTGAGTTTGAGGCTAACGGTGGCACCAGGATTCTGAAGGGAAAGTCAACTCTGCACCCCGCTGCTGCAGAGACCAACATTCCTGACACTCCGAGGCGGGAAGTCTGCAGAGACCAACATTCCCGATGCTCGGAGGCGGGAAGTCTGCAGAGACCAACATTCCCGACACTTGGAGGTGGGAAGTCTGCAGAGACCTACATTCCCGACCCTCGGAGGCGGGGAGTCTGCAGAGACCAACATTCCCGACACTCCGAGGTGGGAAGTCTGCAGAGACTGACATTCCCGACACTCCGAGGTGGGGAGTCTGCAGAGACCGACATTCCCGACTCTCTGAGGCGGGGAGTCTGCAGAGACCGACATTCCCGACTCTCCGAGGCGGGAAGTCTGCAGAGACCGACATTCCCGACACTACGAGGCGGGAAGTCTGCAGAGACCAACATTAACGACACTTGGAGGCGGGAAGTCTGCAGAGACCTACATTCCCGACACTTGGAGGCGAGAAGTCTGCAGAGACCAACATTCCTGACTCTCGGAGGTGGGAAGTCCACAGAGACCAACATTCCCGACACTTGGAGGCGGAAAGTCTTCAGAGACCAACATTCCCGACACTTGGAGGCGGGAAGTCTGCAGAGACCAACATTCCCGACCCTCGGAGGCAGGAAGTCTGCAGAGACCGACATTCCCGACACTTGGAGGCGGGAAGTCTGCAGAGACCAACATTCCCTACTCTCGGAGGCGGGGAGTCTGCAGAGACTGACATTCCCGACACTCCGAGGTGGGAAGTCCGCAGAGACCGACATTCCCAACACTTGGAGGCGGGAAGTCTGCAGAGACCAACATTCCCGACTCTCGGAGGTGGGGAGTCTGCAGAGACCAACATTCCCGACTCTCGGAGGTGGGGAGTCTGCAGAGACCAACATTCCCGACACTCGGAGGCGGGGAGTCTGCAGAGACCAACATTCCCGACTCTCGGAGGTGGGAAGTCCGCAGAGACCAACATTCCCGACACTTGGAGGTGGGAAGTCCGCAGAGACCAACATTCCCGACACTTGGAGGCAGGAAGTCCGCAGAGACCAACATTCCCGACTCTCTGAGGCAGGGAGTCTGCAGAGACCGACATTCCTGACACTCCGAGGCAGGAAGTCTGCAGAGACCAACATTCCCGACACTCGGAGGCAGGAAGTCCGCAGAGACCGACATTCCCGATACTCGGAGGCGGGAAGTCTGCAGAGACCAACATTCCCGACTCTCGGAGGCGGGGAGTCTGCAGAGACCAACATTCCCGACTCTCGGAGGCGGGGAGTCTGCAGAGACCAACATTCCCGACACTCGGAGGCGGGGAGTCTGCAGAGACCAACATTCCCGACTCTCGGAGGTGGGAAGTCTGCAGAGACCAACATTCCCGACCCTCCGAGGTGGGGAGTCTGCCGCCGGCTTGGAGGGAGCCGGAGCGGGGCACCCAGGGTGGGGGCCGAGCCGCGGAAGCGGGCGGGAGCCCACCGCACAGTGTCTCCTTGGGGACTGGGTGGCGAATATATACTTTAAAATAGACTGGGATTACTGCCCAACGCAAAAACGTTTCCATTGATGAGCAGCCAGCGGGGGTGGGCTGAATTAAGGGGACGACCAAGATGGAGAGCTTGGAACCGACCCTACTGTGTCACTACCCGAGGAGCAGTAGCCGCTTCGCCCAAGTTCAATACTTACATATTCTGTCCTCTGGAATTCAACGTCCATCTTTAAAGGCTGAAGAAGAGAAAGTCGAATTCATTCTAAGCATCTTCTCTATTACCACTTGAAGCATTTCAATGCTCATTTTCCACAGTGGGGAATAAATCTGCACTTTTCCGCTACTGACCAAAAATCCAAATAAAGACAGAAAATACCGTCTCCCTGCAGCTGTTTCGTGGCTCTGGAGAAGACCGGGCGCTCTTTCTCACTGTTCATATTCTCGACTTGCAGTCATTACCCAAACTCTCTATATAATATGAGTGTAATAGATACATACATGTATGTATATGTTTTACTTTGTAAGAACTAGAATTCACAAATTTAGAGACATAACATTTACATTTTTACTAGAAATCTTGATATAAAGGTTTTAAACAATAATGGACTTTGTATGAATTTCTGCTATGTGGTTAACAACAGTTTATCAATAATTTTTGAATTCTCCTTACATGAAAAATTCCTCATACTTGAAAATAAGCTTTATATGTAATTGGCAGAGCTGATTACTCAGTGCATCTACTTTGTGTGAAATAAATCAGAATCTCTGAGATAGTAACTTATGATGGATTTCACAAGCCAACACTGTTTAATTATTCATAATGTGAGATCCATCAAGCCAAGAAATTCCTCAGAGGACAGTTAAAAACAATTCACTTATCCCATTTGGTTCAAACACCCAGTTGAGCAAAAATGCCTTACACAGTATAGACAACAGATTCTTTTGAGGTTGATTGAAAATGCTAAGAAAAAGATGCTATAGCCACAGTAATTCTCCAAGAATTTTGTGACATTTTTTGTGTTCCCACTCCAAGTTAAGAATATTCTTTTATTGGTAATAATAATAAAGCAAAGTATTAATTTTTAGCTAAAAATATTGAAAAAGGATAATTTTTAAAAGTCCAAGGGGGTTGATAATATTAATAAATTCCTTCTACCCAAGGCACAGTGGTGGATACTGAGAGTTTCTCAAGATTAACTCAAATACAGTTAGATAAGTAAAATTATTCTTCATTTTAATTCTTCATTCTTAATTCCTAACTCTGCAAATTTTACTCTTGAAATATCCTTCCTAGGCAAAGACCATCATTTCCTGTATAGATAACATTTAAACTTTCTCTACAGGGCAAAATTTAAGGAGGTAAAACAATAAAATCATTCACAGAGATATTATGAATAAAGATGAAATAATAGAAAAACAAGAGATTTACTTTCTAAGAAGGAAAAAAGAGAGAGTAGAATACATTTTAAGTCCAAATTTTAAGAGATAGTACCACTGGGCATAGTAAGCAGCTAAGCGTTTTTAAATTTACCTCACTTTAGTGGAACTAACACCCTATCTCTGTGTTCCACAACTAAGAACACTGCGTGCTTTTCTTTGGATATAATTACTTTTTCTTAAGGTAAGGATTTCACGTTCCCCAAGTCCCTAAATTCTCTGATACCTCTACAGTTCCTTTAAATATTTTACGTCTGGTGAGTTTTATGTTAACCCCAACACTTCTGCTTAATAATCAGATTTGAATTTCTGGAATTCATTATCTCCTTTCTTGGAATGTCAACACAGCTAAAATTTGCAAACCTGCCTGCTTCGGCAAAGTTCAGGTTCATGATCTCTAAGCAATCATAAATCTCTTTGGATAGGAATTTCTCTAGAGCACAGGAATATCAAGTATCATAAACATAAGTTTAGAAACATTAAGTGTTTTCTCCTAGCACTTAGGTTTTGAAAAGCGGCAACAAAAGCCATTTCGGTGGAGGCACTGTGGGAGAACAAAAGTGCGCCAAAGACATTTTGCTTTTAGTAAATGATAAACACATTCTCTAAAGTCTGTTGGTAGGAGCTGAATTACGTCCCCTCCCCAAATTCATATGTTGAAGTCTTAACTCCCAGGACCTCAGAATGGGGCCTTATTTGGAAATAGAGTCATTACAGATGTGATTATTTAAGAGGAGGTTATAATAGGGTAGCACAGGCTCCTAACCCAGTATGATGATGTCCTTAGAACCGGGGATATTGGACACAGAGCCACACATCCGGACAGAATGCCGTGCAAAATGAAGGCAGAGATTGGGTTGATGTATTTACAAGCCAAGGAACGCTGAAGTTGCCAGCAAACCAGCAGGCGCTGGGCGAGAAGCCCCAAGCAGATTGTTCTTCACAAGGCTGACAAGACCCAGACTTACTGATGTCTTCATCTCAGACTTCTAGACCCACCACTGTGAGACCAAACATTTCTGTGCTTTATCTACCTAGTCCTTGATACATTATTACAACAGCTCTGATAAACTAATATTCCTAAAATAAATTTAGACCGTAGGAGCTATCTGATTCTGATATACCATTGGTTTATTTTGAACTTTTTCCCTAACGGACACCTTTCTTTGTGGTCCACCTCCTTCAAATCTCTGCCACCTTCAGGATACTAGCATCACTTGAGTGATGAATTAAGAAAAGTAACCCAAAAAGCAATGTCTTCCTTTAATAAATTTGTTGAAAAAACTAAAAATTTTCTTGTTGTTGTTTCCGGAGACCATTTATTCTTTCATTTGATTGTTTTCCTAGAAAAAAATTAAAACTTTTACTTCCTCATTACAGAGCACATAAACAGGTACAAGTCAAAGATTCCTCAGAGCAGATTACACCACTGTTTTCAGTTGTGTCACTTTGAGATGCCTCTTGGAATCTACTCTGTATAAAGAAGGGAATTCTATGGAAAGCTGGCAATATTTACTATTTAAGAGTAACCTCTACCTATTAGAGTTATGAAGACGGATAGACAAAGGTTCTCATATTTAGCATCTGATAACCTGCCACGCAAGACAGACATTTATGCAAATTATCGACACCCACTGAGCCGAGTCCTGCTGACCGTGTAGCCAGCGGTCACTGAGTGTCTACTGTCTTCCAAAGATGGCTTTAGGCTCTTGGAAATGTTGTCTCATTTCATTCTATAATGGCTTTAGGAGGTGAGTACTATTATTATTTTTACTTTATAGATGAACAAACAAGAAAAGCCAAGAAAATTGCTCACATTCCCATGGGCACCAAGTGATAGACTCAGGATCCAACCAGACAAAGCCATGCTCTTAGTCCCAGTGCTGCAAGCGCTGTGTGAGTTTGGGTGTGGAGGGTGAGATCGGGGACGCCAAAACAGAAACACAACTTCAACTATATCTAAGAAATGCAAACGGTGTAACATAATCATGTGTACCCTTATGTTAATCTGAAAAATGTAAAAACAAACAAACAAACAACAACAACAAAAAACAACCCAGGAATTTCAGCAGGACCATGGGTAAATCTGAGAAGGAGATAAAGAGTGGTGAATGTACCTGCAGGGAAAAGCCCCCAGAGGTCGGGTGGCAGACAGGGCCAACCCGCAGCAGGTCAGGGTGGGTGCAGAGGAGAAGGGTAAGGGGAAAGAGGCAGGAAGGAAGCTGTAGAGTGTAGAGCACGCCCAACACCCGAGAAGTAGTTTTGAAATTACTCTGTACAAAGAAGCAGTTGCCATTGGGTGTGAGCCTTCAGAGATGGACTACGTCTGAGCTTGGATGCACCCTGGTAGCTGTTGGCAGAGGCAACATAATTTTAAAGTTGATCCTGAGAGGACACGTCCAGACCCCGTGCACATGTCTGAGGTCACACCCCCAACTATTCAGGAGCTAACCGTGCAAACGCATAGCTACAACCAACAAAGAATTATAATTATTATCTGCTTATATGAATAGAGAGGCGCATGGAGTGAAATGACCACAGACCGGTCTGGGTGAAGTGTGCACTTCAAGTGCTCTTTAGACTATTTTATTTTGAAAATTTTAATAAGTTTTGAAAGCACAAAATGCTTTTAGTTTAGTGGTAGTCAGGATGTGGGAGCAGGGGGAAATGGTGGAAACTGGGTGATGGGTAAGTGGTTTTACTTTGTTGAAAATGTGTAAGAACTAAACTTTGTAGCTGTACAACATTGTGAATGTACTAAATGCCACTGAATTGTTCACTTATACATATGCCAATATTTTCAGAACTTAATTCTGCTTCCCAGACATCATCCAAATTCCAGTTAGGATCCAGTTGCCTTAGGAGTATTGCCCTGAATCTTTAGAGATTGCTGGCATAAGTGCTGCAACTAAGGAACATTCGGATAGGACGTAGTGGTTAACTAGCCAACTAAATATGCAGTGGCCTATGTTCCCGGACTGCTGTCCTGGGAACCACCAGAAGCCAGACGGGATCATCAGTGTAGAGGGAAGGGTGAGAACTCCTTGATAATCTAGGTATTTTTGAGTGGCCCAGTCATGGTCAAGGCATAGTTGGAAATTAACAAAGTTGTTCTCTTTGAAGAGAGATTTTAAGAACAATTTTAAATGGGTGATATCTATGAATCAATAATAAGTTATTCAAGAATAAATTCTTTTAATTTGAATAAAACGTATCCAGCAAAAACTAAAAAACTTAGATGCTTAAAAAGTTAAGGCTTAGGCAAGGGAGGGGAGGGGGGAGAATGGGTGCAGGGAAGGTAATCGGTGGGACCACACCCATGGTGCATCCTAGAAGGGTAAAGGTGAAACTTAGTAAATGCAGAATATAAATGTCTTAACACCATAACTAAGAAAATGCCATGAAGGTTATGTCAAACAGTTTGATGAAAATATTTCGGATTGTATATGAAACCAGCACATTGTACCCCATGATTGCATTAATGTACAGAGCTATGATTTAATAAAAAAATAAATAAAAAATAAAAATAAAATAAATAATATTGCTGGAGGTTTTGATACCACTTTTATTTCTTCTGAATATTTGATTTTACCCAAGCCTAACAACCTTAGATGATTGCAGAACAGATACCATACAACATATTTTCCCTAGGAAGCCCACACATCTGGGTGTGTTCAAATTAGAAGTAGTTCCTCCTACCATCCCTAGTCATACACCAGGTTGGATCAGCCTTTCAAGTCCAGAATACACAGTGAAGTTCTGTGTTATACACAGGCTATTAATTCAATGGTGGTGGATCACATTTAGAACAAATTTCCATTTCCAGTTTGTTCAACCATAATATGAAATTGAGTTGATTTGAGTCGCTTATTATAGGTATGCTATATACTCTATAAACTTTCAAAGTCATGAAAAGGACAGAATCTTCTTGATAACCTAGGGGTTTTGTGTTTCCTTTTTATGTTCCCTGAACATAAAACACAAAACATGGGAAAACGCTGAATTCAAATATGCCAAAATCTGCTGCTGTGGGGTAGGACTGTGCATCATAAGAGGATCATCACATCTGGGGCTTTGTTTTCTCTAAGTAATAGCCTGCCTACATTGATTTACAAATGCACCTTACTCATTCAGATTTATTTATCTGACGACCTTAGTTATCCAGAACGTAGTAGCAGACTGAGAAGTAAGAAGGTGATACTGTAAGTAACTTGTGGAAGAGCCCCTCAGGCCCTCGGGCGCACCTGCTGTTCTGCTGTAGGTGCACCATGCCGGAAGATCCCAGGAGGTGTGAGGATGAGGCTAAGGGATGAAAGGGGAGACTCACTGAGAGAACATTACAGCCATGGGGTGAGGTCACAAACACAGACAACACACCAAAGGTGCATTTACTAATTCAGTCATTCAGCTATTGCCTCGTCTTCAATACCGGCTGCCTATTAAGTGCCAGACATTGCATCAAGAGCTGAAGAGGCTAAGATGAATGGAGCTTAGCTGTGGCCTCATGCGGCCAGCAGAGCCGCAGGCTGGCAGTGGGCAGAGGGGGAGCATTCCAACCGTGGCCAACAGGTTTATATCCTTAAATCACAGGCACATCTTTGTATCTGAATACAACTAAAACTTCCTTGATTTAACAAGGATGACAGAGATGATCTGTGGTCACCTCTAACCAGAAGTGAGTCTTGAAACAGGGTTTAGAGGTGGTAAGTGATGGAGATGCCAAGAGAGGGAAGAAGTAGACCCCTGAAGGCTGCATGGGGCATACGTTGCTTCTTACTGAAATGTGAATGAGAAATAAAATTTCATCGTGTGCAGCCACCACCCTGACTCGGCTTTAGTAGAGGTGTGCTAACTAGGGACTGTGTGCCGTGGATGTCCAGGTGCTTTTCTTTACATCACGTCTGTTATCTCCCTTACACATGCTAATGATTCTGAATCATTATGACATGCAGCACGTTGTTGGAAAACAATGGTGAAGCTGGCAACACTTGCTGAGGACACAAATGCAGAGAGAGATGGGTATTCCCACACACTTTGGTGGAAGTATCTTCAGAATTTTTCTGAAGGCAAGGTGTAAAAAGTTTACATTACAATTTGACCTGACCAATTGCACTGAAAGTCTAAAATGACAGTCTTATTTTTTCACCCACGAATTCTACCTGTAAGAGTTTATTATTAGAAATGTTAGAATGCAGACATACATGAGCAATCTAAATTGCTAGTAATATGTATATATTTAAAATGAATTTAGTATATCCATTTGATAAAATATTATGTAGCCATTAAAAACCATACATTCCAAGAATATTTGAAGATGTGGTGAAATGCTTGCAAATAAACTAGATCAAAAAAGAATTTCACTTTTTTGAAATATACATGCAGATAAGAAGAAGGGAAAAAATAAACCAACATGTTAACACTGACTTTCTCTAGATGATTGGATTAGAAATAGATTTTTATTTTCTCCTTTCTATATCTCTATTTTCAAAATGTTATATAATCACCATGAATTATTTTTAAACTCACAATATATGTTATAAAAATAAAGAAGGCAAAGCATATTCGTAATCCATTTTTGAAAGGTTTCCATATAAACTTGTTAAAATTAAAAGGCGCTAGCACTTAAATCTGTAAGTTTTGTTTATTAGGAAAACTCACTTACATGAAGCAGCTCATTTCCTGATGATGTTAGATAAGTGAGGTGTTATTGCAGCATTTCCAAAAGTTGTCTACCATCTGTGAGTTTACTTTTTAATTGTCTTTGATTTTCAAATCTAAATTTAATATTGTTTTCACACGTAAAGGTCTAACTATGATTTATGGTGATTAATTTGGTAGCTTACATTTCTCCTGTTTTGGTTCCACAAAAGCTATTCATCCATAACTACTTCCTCATAAGAATTGCGAAGTGTCTCCCCATCTGACAGTGGATCGAGCAGAGGCAGCGGCACACAGCCCACTCCCCCAGCTCCAGCACCCTGTGGGGCCCGCCGGAGCCGCTTCCGCACCCTCTTCCAGCTCCACAGCAGTGGTGGTATGTTGGTAGCTGGCAGCTGGCTGCTGTGCCGATAGAGGTCATTGAACAGAAAGTCTGATTTCAAACCAAAATTTTAGTTTATTGTATCTCAAAGAAGAAGCAGTGCAGTTAATCAAAGTGTGCTCCTAAACTATCCCCACAGTTCTGTCATCTTAACTGCAGCTTGTGTGTGCCAGCAGGGAAGAAGCCTGGACAGTGAGTGGTGAAATCGTGAAAGGCATTTCCCACAGCTTGTTGAAATTTAAATATTTTTCCTGTGTAAGAAGTGATCCAAAGCCTGGACGAAGTCAGTTGGTGCAAGGTCTGGTGAGCACAGTGGATACAGAGTGTCCAAGTCCGGCTTCTTGACTTTGAAGCTTGCGTCTTGTGGTCCAGTGCTGTCTTGTGAGAGGACTGGCCTGACTCTAGTGACCAGTCGCAACTGCTAAATCTCAAGCATCTTCACCATTTCATCCAGCTGGTTGCACTAGACAACTGCTGTAATCTACTGATGGGTTTCATGAAGCTGTAGTGGGTAATCCCAGCGCTGGACCACCACACATACACCATCAGCTTTTCCAGATGAATAGCTAGTTGGGACAGGGTTTGGGCACTTCATCTTTATCCAAACATTGTGCCAATGCTTGTGATTGTCAAAAATAATCAATTTTTCATCACATGTAACAATGCTGTGCATAAATGGTTTGTCTTTATGTTGTGACAGCAAAGAAAGGTAAGCTTTGAGACACTATCTCTTCTGATGCTCACTTAATTCATACAGACCCCGTCTACCCAACTTCTTTACTCTGCCAGTAATATGATACAATACAATATTGTTGGAATAGTAACGTCAAACTTTGCTGCTACTTCAAACGTAGGTTGAGGTGGATTCCCCTCCACTACAGCTTTCAGCTCATCATTATCTACCTTGGGCTCAGGTTACCCATATGACAATTGCTTAAAGAACTAGTAGACAGCTAGTCCACCCACTTGATTTCCAAATGTGCATTTCCCAATGTTCATTTTCAAGATTAAAATCCCCAGGACTTCTCACACCACTGACACTGTGCGTTCATCAGCACCTCCTTCCCAATCACTTCCTCGATGCTCCAAGCTGTCTGCCTTGTGTTGCTTCTGAAACACAACTCATATTTGAAAATACCATGAATTTTTGACATATCCACCCTTTCACCAAATTGCTCTAAAAATTTTTTTGAAAGATATTTACAAGCCAAAATATGTGTTTGAAAGAATGAGGATGTACCTTCACAATAAAAATAAAGCAAAAAGTGTCAAAGGGAAATGTCAGAGATATCAACTGTCAAACTTAGTACGTGTGCTTAAGGAAATCAGACATTTATTTACAGCTAGGAAATCAGAAAATACTATGTCAAGGCTTTTTAGTTTCCACTTTGGTACAACAGTGTGTTTTTTCTAATGGTGTTTAATTAGTCCAGGGCCACCAGCCCGTTAGGTGTTGAAAGGAGACACCGAGCTCCACAGTGCAGAGATCTTGGTTGACGTTGTTCACTGATACCGTCCCAGCACTCAAGCGGTGCCTGCACAGCATAGCTGCTCAACGAATGTTACGTTTTTAACCTGAAGAGGAGGAAACTTTTCTAAGTTACCCATGGATCAGCCTAATTTTATTTTTCATCCTTCTGTAGAACCTTGTCTATTTTCACTGCCGTATTTATGATTGCTGTCTGCCCACTAGTTCTTTAAGCAATTATCATATTTCTGTTCTCCTGTTCACTGACATGTCATCTAGCTCCCATGCCAACTCACAAAGTCACCAAGCTCCTTTTTACGAATAAGCCAAATATTTCCTTTCTAGAGGGAGATTCTCCCTCTAGGTCATCAAACAGGAAGTCCGATTTCAAATCAAAATTTTAGTACCGATAACTCTGGAAATCTTTATTACTCTACGAGAAAATGAGTGGAAGATATTTCTGAGATTCTCCCAGAGACTATTCTCTGAATATTTCACAGTGTTGGTATAATCTTCTTTCTCACTGGATCTTGGAGGCACTTGCATAATCTAATTGCATGTTCTTCTATCAGACTTTTCTTTGCCATTCTTAAGTTTTTCTTTTCTCAGTCTAAAGTTAAAAGTCACCTCTTTAAACTTATTTCTGTGTGATTTCTTTTTTAAAAAGTAGGACTTCATCTATCACCTATAATCTAAAACCTATAAATTTAGTCTACTTCTTTCCCTATGCTCAGTCAGAAATTTCTAAATACTTACTTGACATTTCCATTAAAATCCTAAGCATTATGTCAAATTTGCCTAAATCTTAAATTTACGACCTTTATTACAAATTTCCTTCAATTCCTATGTTTTTGATTGTTAGATGGGAGTGTCGCTGACCCCTGCTCCCATGGCTAGCCTTATCTGCAGCTTTACACATTACTGCAAGGTGACTCAGTTCTACTGCAAGCTTTGTCTTCCAAGAAGTTCTCAGCAACAAATAAAATGAATTATTCACTGAAGTTTTTCCCTAAGCCTCAATGTCGGCTCAGTCTACAAAGGCCAGTGTCTCCCATGATGCTGTGTCAGTACTCTGAGGTGCAGGACACGGTACCCTGCAAACCTGGCAACATGCAGTTAATTGAACAGAGCTTAATTATGTACTGATAACTCTGGAAACCTTTATTACTCTGTGAAGAAATGACTGGAAAATTATCAGAAAATGGAATTATGAGACGTTACCAGATCAAGTTAAGCACAGGTGAATTAATATAGAATTAAGCTTAGAAAGCTTACCTTAAGTGGAAGTTGAATAAATTGTGTTCATTAATCGAAACCTATTGATTTGCAAACCCAACATTACACTGTCTACAGGAGGCAATCCAGAACTGAAAATAATTTAGAGAAAATGCTGTTAAGATAGGTCATTTGAAGGCTGACCTGTATCACTAGCGGCTTCTAAAGAATGACTATCCAGGCCTTCTGGAAGATGGCGGCGGCGACGGTTCCGTAGTTCATCACTCTCCAGTCAGCAGGTGAGAGGGAGGGAGTACTGGACCTTTCGCAGAGTGAATTGCCGGAGTGGATGAGCACTTGGCAATGCACAGCGATTTGGTGGATTGTTGTGTTTGAAATATAGTTCATAACCGCGGAAACTGCTGTAAACTGTTTCCCCCTGAACGGCGGAGGGGCAGCCGGCCCCTCCCACAGGGAGGACAACAGGTCGCA
>CAUYRH010004798.1:0-29785 GCA_963574655.1 Perodicticus potto | reverse complement strand
AACAAAAGTAAAGAGGCAGAGAACAGATAAATGGTTGCTGGCGTCAGGGTCGGGTGAGGGAGAGAGGACGGGAATGTAAAGACACAGAATGAGGGAGCTCCCTGTGGTGACAGAACAATCCTATATCCTAATTTTGGTGCTGGTTACCCACCTGCCCCGGGGATCGAACTGCAGAGCTGTGAGCACACATGAGCAAGCTCACAAAAACTGGTAGCCCACACTGTATTAACTCCCATGCTTTGAACTTCTTTCTAAAATAACTTAATGAGTGATCTTGAACATTTTCCACAGCACACCTGAGATCCTCTCAGGCACACCAGTGTGCCGCGGCCCACACGCGGGCTGGGAAATCACTGCCATGTCGGGTTGTGGCCCAGACCCGGCTCCTCCCTGAAAGGACATGTGTGTGTGTGTGGGGGGGTGGGGGATGGGGGGTAGGGGGTACTTACACCCTGCACTTTCCCACCTTTTAAATGAAGCAAAGCATAAATGTTGTAATAGTCTATTATGAACTTTCTGGCTGTTATGACAACTTGCAACAACTACCTCTCAACTAAAAGGCCAGCTGATCTTTTCACAGCATATGTAATAAAACAAAGTCTAAATTGATTAGTCCCGTTCTCTGTTTATTGATAGATTCTCTGGTTGTATAATCTAATTTGGCTGTTCTCTCCAGCTCCCCTACATAGAGTTATTCCCTCTGTTGATATGTGAACCTGATTATGGTAAATTTCTCTAAATATCAAATCTAATGACTACTTTTTATTATAGTTAGGCACAAAGTATTTTTCAAAGGATAACAGGTAGTGGAGTCTTTGGTGACCATATGAGCTATTTACATAATGAGGAAATGATCATTAAGTAGGGAGCAGTGAGGTGTGGGGAAAAGCAAGTCATTTGTGAACTGGCTAGTCTAGTTTTTGTGTTTGCACCCAACTCATTTCCAGAAAATTATACTTTTATTTAAAAAATCAACAAATTGTACCCCACATACACATAAATGTATTCATGATCTATGTGCATGTGACTTAATAAAAGAAATAAAATAAAAAAAAAACTGTATTAGACTCTCCTTATAAACCTGGGACTTTAGTTGCAAAACAAAAGAAATCCACTCTGTCTAACTCAAACTGAAAAAAATTTTTTTTGCTTGTTTGAAGGAGCCTCAGGTGGCTCACAGAATTGTTCATGTGTACAAACAGGTCCAGGTGAAGTGATTTCCGCTGTGGCCGAGACTAGCCTCACCCCACCACAGGAAAAATGAGCAAGGACAGCTGAGCCCTGCACAGCCCCTGGACACAACCCTGCCCTCCCAGATGCTGCCCACTGGACCCTGCACAGCCCCCGGACACACCCCTGCCCTCCCAGACTCTGTCCACTAGACTCTGCTCAGGCCTGGACACACCCCTGCCCTCCCAGACTGTGCCCACTGGACCCTGCACAGCCCTGGACATACCCCTGCCCTCCCAGACGCTGCCCACTGGTCTCTGCCCAGCCCTGGACACACCCCTGCCCTCCCAGACGCTGCCCACTGGACTCTGCCCAGCCCTGGACACACCCCTGCCCTCCCAGACTGTGCCCACTGGACTCTGCTCAGCCCTGGACACACCCCTGCCCTCCCAGACGCTGCCCACTAGACTCTGCTTAGCCCTGGACACACCCCTGCTCTCCCAGACTGTGCCCACTAGACTCTGCTCAGGCCTGGACACACCCCTGCCCTCCCAGACTGTGCCCACTAGACTCTGCCCAGCCCTGGACACACCCCTGCCCTCCCAGACGCTGCCCACTGGACTCTGCCCAGCCCTGAACACACCCCTGCCCTCCCAGACGCTGCCCACTAGACTCTGCTCAGCCCTGGACACACCCCTGCTCTCCCAGACTGTGCCCACTAGACTCTGCTCAGCCCTGGACACACCCCTGCCCTCCCAGACTGTGCCCACTAGACTCTGCACAGCCCCTGGACACACCCCTGCCTTCCCAGACTGTGCCCACTAGACTTTGCACAGCCCCTGGACACACCCCTGCCTTCCTAGACTGTGCCCACTGGACTCTGCACAGCCTCTGGACACACCCCTGCCCTCCCAGACTCCGCCTGCTGGACACTGCACAGCGTTGGACACGACTCTGCCCGCTGCACTCCGGCTGTTCCATCCCTGTTGCTGCTGCCACCCTGAGTAGCCCTTGTCCATCTCCCTGCCCAGGACCTGTTCTTTCAAGATTCCAACTCCCTGGCCACCTTCACACTTGCTGGATCACAGGTGCAGCATGGGTGAGGGAGGGGGAGGGAAGGTCGTGAAATCCAGGACTTGAGACCCCTCCCCCACCCAGAGGTTCCTAAACTTGCAAACGGCGTTCTGTGCTGTACAAGCACTGACGTATCCCTGGGACTGATTCCTGTCTTGGAGGCATTTCCCACACTAGATACAGAAATGATAATAATAATAATGATAAGGGGGTGCACTGAGTATTCTTACCTCCTGCTCAATTCTGCCTCAATATTGGCCCTTAAGACCCATTGAGAAGAGTGTTGATAATGATAATAATTACAGAGGAGGTGCACACTCAGTGTTTGCTTATTACCATGAGTCAGTAAACCCCAGGGAAGTGATTTTTTAGCTGCTCAGGATTGATTATCCAATCAGTAAATCCTCCTTTCTTCACTTGCCTTGCTGTCATTAATCTGATGATTTTTCTGCTAGAATTGCCTTTGTCAGAGGGAGTTGGAACAGAATGGGAAAAAAGTTCAATTTCATGTTGAGTAAATACTGCTCCTATTTATCAGCGGGGGGATGGGGTGGTGGTGGTGAAAACTTGGGTTATGAGTTGAAAATGTAGGCTTTTCCCAAAGCCTTTTTCTTTGATTTTTATCATTCAACAGATATTTATGGAATGACTTCTCTGTGTACATAAGGAAATATACTTTGAGGTTATCTCATTTCTATCTTTTCTCTTATAGACTCTCATTTTTGTATTTTCCATTGAGTTTTCCTCTCTTTCATAATAATTTTTTCACTTTGGTGTTTTTAGGTAAAATAGTGCAAAATAGCAACAATAACCCTTAGATTATCAAAGTCACAAATGGCCTATGAAAAAGGTACCAGTTGGTGATCTGAAGCCAACAATTGCTGTGAAGCGTGGAGTAGCCGCTGGTGTAGGTGCCCAGCTTCCCAAGGGGAAGCACCTCAGGAAGGGGGCTGTGGGGATATTCAGCAATGGAGTGTGTAGCACTTTTTATCTTATTTTTAATTTCAGATTAATATGAAAGTACAAACTTAGGTTACAATGCTTGCATTTGTTAGGTGGTGTCCCACACCCAGGAGGTGTCCCATGTACTTCCACATTGTGCCCGTTAGGTGGGGACTCACCCATCTCCCTCATCTCCCACCCCTCCAACTTGAATTGGAGTGAGTTTCTCTCTTGTGTGGGCTTTCATCTACTGGCTTCATATTAGTATTGAGTACATTGGATATTTACTTTTCCATTCTTGTGAACTTTACCAAAGAGAATGTTCCCCAACTCCATCCAGGTAAATACAAAAGATATAAAGTTTCCGTCTTTTTTAATGGCTGAATAGTATTTCATGGTGTACATATACCACCGCTTATTAATCCATTCCTGGGTTGATGGGCACTTGGGTTGCTTTCACATCTTGGTGATTTTAAATTGAGCTGTGATAAACAATCTAGTGTAAATGTCTTTATGATAAAATAATTTTTTTTTCCTTCTGGGTAGATGCCTAGTAATTGGATTATAGGATCAAATGAAAGGTCTATTTTGAGTTCTTTGAGGATTCTCCATACTCCTTTCCAAAAAGGCTGACTTTATTAGTTTGCAGTCCCACCAGCAAGTTTTACACTTTTCCTAGGATGAGTTTGTAAACTTTAATTGTCAGGCCTCGTAGAGAGCTGAGGCTATTGTGAAATTTTATATTCTTTTAACGAAAAAGCATAGGGTTAGAGTTTTCTTTCCCTATGTGTTGGTGATTGGTAAAAGTCTTTTGCACAAGGGTAACATTCTCAAGTAAAGTAATCATGGCCCATGATTTGATAATTGATGCTCAGGGAAGTGCTTTAATGAATTATTGCAGTGCTTGGCTGAGGTGCCTCCCAGGGACAGAATACAGAATTACCATTTAGCAATTAGACCATCAATGTTCCTTTGCCCAGTTGGCCATAATTAAAATAATTTTATTCTTGATTTGATACTGGGAATTAAAAAGCCCATCAGTCTGCCCATCTCATTCAGCAGGGCCTTCCTCACTTCTGCGGTAACAGGACGAAAGCAGACGCAGCCAAAATGAACGATCCTGGGACGTTTTCCCACCTACAGAGACTGATGGCCGCACAGTCAGAAAAGAGCACAATATCGCAAGCTGGCGGCCTTCATCACTCTTCCTCATGCCCCAAACACTGTCCTTATGTGTACTGGAGAAGTCACATCTCCAGTAAAAGGTTTTCTAAGGCTTTCAAGTCACATCTACCTGCTAAAAGGTTTTCAAGGCTAATGGCATGAGATGTGAGCGTTTTCAAATGCCAACCTGTGTTCTTCTAAATATAGAAATCAGTCATTCATATCTGATTAAAGTTGTATTTGGCTAATTGGTAATGACTTTTCAATTAGGAGAAGCATATTTTATTTAGAAATTACATTCATTTACATCGATTTTTCTCCTCTTCAGGATGTCTGGGCTTCCATATCCAGTTTGATCTAAACGCCACAACTCACAGAAAGCCTTTACAAGGGTAACTGACAGTCATCACCCTCCCCCCACACACAGGCTGATAAAAATCACAATTTGGAGAAAGGCGCTGCATAAAATATCAGCTTTGCAGAATCTGTGGGTCACTACAAAGGTCTGGAGACAGGTTGTGTCATGGCCCATTCTTTTGCTTCTGAGAGACACAGTGGGTGGCGACCGCTCTGACTCCCTGTGCAAGTTCCACCTGCTCCGCTCATCGGAGTACTGGGAGGGCTTCTTTGTTTCCGTCTGTGCACATTTTATGTTTCTTGATTTTTGTGTATCTCCAAACTTTCACACTGACCTGAAATGTGAGAAACTTCTCCAGTACACATAAGGACAGTTTCTTGGGCATGAGGACGAGAAATGAGGGACGCCAGCTTGCGATATTGTGCTCTTTTCTGACTGTGCGGCCATCAGTCTCTGTAGGTAGGAAAATGTCCCAGGATCGTTCATTTTGGCTGCGTCTGCTTTCGTCCTGTTACCACAGAAGTGAGGAAGGCCCTGCTGGATGAGATGGGCAGACTGATGGGTGGAGGTAGCCGCCTGCTGTCTCCCTGGTTAGGGCTGGAACAGAGATGTACAGATGCTCCCTGGTTCTTTCCGGGATTGGGGAAGGAGGCACCGCCAGGTAGCAGAGGGGGCCTTTCTCAGCCCCCAGGACACAGGGCCCCACCTGCTGAGGTTTCAGCAGTAGCAGTTGACCCTGCATTGACTCAGCTGAGCTTAGGGGTGGGTCCAAACTTTTCTTTCCTCTCCTGTGCATTGAAAGAGTAAGAGCTGTCTTGGGCCACACATCAAACACGTGACCACACATGAGAGCAGATGAGCAAAAGCAAAGGTCCGTGCAGTTCACGCTTTTCCAGATATCTGACGCCACAGATAAGCATGCGGCCCTCGGTCACAGGTTGGACACCCCTGCTGCTGGCCTTCTGGGAGCTCTCTCTTGGTTTCCCTAAGAAATAGGGCAATTTCCATGGACGTTGGCAATCACAGCTCCAGAGAGGTGTGGCCAGGCCTGTCCACCTGGCTCACATCCTCACTCCATCTTCACTTTCTCCGTTTCTGGAACCATAGTCGCAATTTCATGTGTCAGAGCTCACTTCCTGAGCAGTCTAAGTGATTCGGTTTCTCTCCATGCTAGCTATTCTGGACAAGTGTTCCCTGTCACTAGAGTTATTTTCTGAAAACACAGACACAATTATATATTCTACCACTCCTGTGGTTTTATTTTTAAGATGCAATTCCAGCATGCCATATGTGGACTCCACACTGTATTTTTGGTTTTAACACTGACAGTAATTCCCCATGGAACCAAGACTCTGTCCAAACTAGGTCACTGCCCAGACCTGCCTCCATGCCGTGCTCACGGTGCTGTCTCCCTCAGTCTGGAATGGCTTCGTCTTTCTCCTCCACGTTTACAAAATCTCCTCATCTTCCCAGGTCTCATTTAGGCCATTGGAAGGAGAAGCATTATCTTGGGCACACGTTAAATACACAGACACAGAAGCTGATGAACAAAAATAAGAAAAGATCTGTGCATGATTTTTGTGATATCTGACACCACATGTAGGCAAAAAAGTCCTCATATCATCTGCATGCCGCCAGGGGCCTTAGGCTGGGCAGCCCTGGATAGAGTGTCCTCAATTCCCAGCTGGAGTTTTCTAGCTAAAGGTCACAGGAAGGGTTTGTCATCACATGTCACCTTGTGAGCCATCTTTGCTTCCCTCTGTTGATCAAATGCTTCCTGTTCTTTCATGTTTTTATTTTCTTTCATTTTTTTGAGACAGACTCTTACTCTGTTACCCAGGCTAGAGTGCTGTGGCATCATAGCTCACAGCAACCTCAAACTCTTGGGCTCAAGTGATCCTCCTGACTCAGTCTCCTGAGTAGGTGGGACTACAGGTGCCTGCCACCATGCCCAGCTGGTTTTTCTATTTTTAGTGGAGACAGGGTCTCACTCTTGCTCAGGCTGGTCTGGAACTCCACCTGCCTCAGCCTCCCAGAGTGCTGGGATTACAGGCACGGGCCAATGCGCCCATCTGCTTCCCGGTCTTTTAACAAGAGTAAATCATTTCACGACATGATGAGGGACACTAAGCCTGGGCAGTTCTGGATTGCTGTGGGTGTAGCAAGGGCACAGGCAGAAAACTGCTTTCATGTCCCCAGTCACCTCCTCCAAGGCTTTTCGGTCTGTTTGTCCTCCCCTGCTCCTGGTGAGGTCCTGAGCAGACCCCTAGTTGCAAGATGAATCCAGCCAGAAAAACTGTTTCTCCCCTAAAAGTCACAAAACCCTCACTCTGTCAAAGGAAAAGCTTCCATTTCCACCCAGCCTTGGGCGTCCCCTGCCTCCCGCTCCACACAGCTGTGTCCCTCGCAGCCCCGGAGTGAGCTGTGCAGGTGGGCGGGCGCCGCGTCGTCTTTCCACCTTCTCGGCCCACTTTGTTTCTGCTGCCCCAGGGCTGCAGACGGGGCACTGGAGGAAGGAGGCTGGTGGCCGCTGCCCAGAGCCGGTGCTGTCCTAGACCTCACCTGGCTGTTGGATTTCTCAGGTCACAGCAGGTACCTGGAGGTGGGTTTCTCAGGGGTGACACCATCACCGCCTGCTCTGACTGGCTGGTCCCCTGGTGTCACCACCCTTCCCTCCTTCCCTTGGCAGGCAGTTGTCTGGGACAGAGTCCTTCCGAGAAATTGCCAAGGTTGCTCTCCGCCGACTGACCTCTGGGTAAACTTCCGTTTCCATGTCCCAGCAGGTGGCATGAGTGACCAGACAACCGGCTTCACTCTCTCTCAGCTGCCCATGCTCACCTCGCTGTCCTGGGCGGCTTCTTCCTTTTCTTCACGGATGCCTTCTCCGCTCCAGGCCATGTAAGGTTCCTCCCATATGGGTTGCACCTGTTGCAACCCACCTATGCCTGTTCTGGGCTGGGCTGTGCTTTCCCGCAGCCCAGTGGATGTCAGCCGGGGGAGGATGCCTGTCCTCTCGTGAGCCCTCCCCTTGGACCCTTCCAGAAGACCTTTGGGAGTCTTTTCTTATCACTGGGGAATGGGGAAGCAGACTCCTCACCTCTGGGCACTGAGCATCTCATAGCAGGAAGAAGTTTCTGTCATCTGCTGACTTCAGTTTTGAGAATTTAAGTGTAATTCTAGACTGTCAGGAGAAGCCCTTTCCAGTTCTGTGACTGCAGCCTCAGCTAGGGTCAGCAGTTCTCTCCAGGAGAGAGAATGAGGAACTCAGGTCACACTAACTAGAAGTGACTGGTACTCAGCCAGACCAGCCCTCACTTCTGATCCTGATGGGCACTGAGGCTGAGGAACCAGGGGCCAGCAGAGGGCAGAGGCTGCCCAAAGTGTCAGAGGGGTCACAAGGCACATCCCACCTGCTTCCATCTCCTCTGACTCGCTCCCCGGGGCAATGAGACAAAGCCTTCTTCACTCAGCCTCAGCCTCTCTTCAACTTACAGGCTCTCTGGTATCTACCAACAGCCATGTTTTCAAAATGACCAATGGTCATAATTTCTCTTCTCAAGCACAGTTTTCCTGCAAACTGACAACACAGGTTTCTAGGATTATGGAGAAGAGAAAATATGGGGCATAATGGTTTAAAAATTTTGGCTAAGATGTGGAAACAACCTAAATACCCACAACGCAGGAATAGATTAACAGACTGTGCTGTATGTCCACCATGGCATACTATTCAGTCATAAGAAAAGATGGAGACTCTACATCTTTTGTATTAACCTGGATGGAGTTGAAACACATTCTTCTGAGTATCTCAAGAATGGAAAAGCAAGTGTCCAATGTACTCAATACTAATATGAAGCCAGTAGCCACTCTAATACACACCATGCAGGGAAAATTCAATTCAATTTGGGGGGAGAAGGAGGAGGAAGGAAAGAGAGAGGAGAAGTGGGATCGGTGAGCTCCCGCCTAATGGAAACAATGTGGGGGTACATGGCACAGCTCCTGGGCGCGGGACACAACTACACAGGGCCTATACCTAACAAACACAAACATTGTAACCTAACCGTTCATACCTTCGTCCTCATCTGAAAAAAATAAACAATAAAATAAATAATAAAATTAAACTTGGGCTGACTAAAGAGTTTGTATAAGCCAGACGTTCTCTATCTGGCGTAGGGTTTGGTCTTGTGGGCAGGTGCAAAGGGCATTTATTATTATTGTGTCAGCCCAGAGGAGCTCGCCTGTCCTCACAGATGACACTCCCTTCCCCACACCTAGGGTTCTGTGGGGCTGCCAATCACAGCTCCTTACCCTGTGGCCAGCGTAACGGGGCAGAAGCAGTTATGGGGTGCACTGTGAGAAGGGAAATCTTTCCTTTATGTTGGGACCACTGTCCCTTCTCTCTAACCACAGAGAAGCACCTCCTATGGCCATGATTCTCCCCTGTCTTGTGAGAACCTGTGGCTGGGAGGAAATGCCATGCAGACAAGAGAAACAGAGAGGAGAGACGCTGTCCAGACCGCATCAAAGATGCATAGCCCCCCTGCAGCCCTTGTGGGACCAGCCCAAGGTCACTTCCCTCTGCAAATGGAAGCTCTTTGGAGAGGAACTTTGCAGTTTAGAGCGTGGCGGTGAAGTTAAGCTTTATCACACACAGACTGTTAAATCTGAGTCTGTTCCCATGACAGATAATAAAAAGTGTTAAACCAGAAAGGACTTTAAGAGTTACCCCCATTAAGATAGCTCCCCCAAATTTAACATATTTTAGTCTGCTAGTCATAAACTGTATGTGCACTGGCGGGACAATGGACATTCCCTCTCTGTTTAAAATCCTAGTTCAGCTCTGTTGACAATTTTAGGAGTAAGTAATCTACTTCCCAAGGCCCCACGACATTCTCTGAAATAGTGAGATCTTAGCATTATTGATTTTGCTTTATAGAGAAATGATTATGCATCTGAGAGCTGAGTCAGACAGATGAAGGAGTGAATCTCAGTTGGTTCTGCAAATTAATTTGTTTTACCAAGGAGCCCAAGGTGCGGGGTAGACATATGATTTCCCCCCAAGATGGCAAATCTAGCCAGTGGCCAGGCTGGGGGCTGGCTATGCTGAAGGCTTGTGATGGCCTCACCTCACCTCAGACGGGGCAGCTTATGAACAGCAGAAATGTGTTTCTCATAGTCGGGGGGCTGGATGTCTGAGACCAGCACTGTTGGGTCCTGGGGGAAGCCCCTTTATGGCTTGCAGACTGTGGACTTTGAGTGTCCTCAGGTGGTTGAGACAGGGGTGAGTCCTGGTTCCTGCACACTTCAGTGAGGGCACTAATGCTATGCATGGGAGCACCCCATCATGACCTCATGACCTCTTGAGGGCGCTAATCCCATGCATGGGAGCACCATCATCATGATCTCATGACCTCTTGAAGGCCTTGCCTCCAAACAGCTTCACACTGGGAATTTAGGCTTCCATACTCCATTTTTGGCTGTAGCAGGACCCCCAGACCCAGACAGAGTCAGCAGCCTGTCCCATTCCCTGTCATCTGCCAACCTGCCCTCTTCCCCTGGGGGCCTTTGCAGCATCCTACCCCTGAAAGTCACCGTTCTCCCTTCTTTCTACCCCACTCCACTCTTCTCTGTCCCAGGCTCTCCAAGCACTCACTGCAGAGTCGCTGGCTCCACCAGCCCTCCACATCTGATGACCACACAGCATGTTGATTCATCTGTCCTTGCTTCCGTCTGCTTCCCTGGTAAGCGCGGAGATGAGGCTTCATGTCCCCACTCCGGGCTCGGGTTCTGGGCACAGCGTGAGCTGCAGGCCGCAAGGTGCCGGTCTGCACCGTCGGTGAACGGGCCCAGCCTTTGGTTCTGAATCCTCTTTCCTGTTCACGTCTCCGTCAGACACCAGGCATTTATCTCCGCCGACCTCCCTAAACTGCCGCGCAGACCTGCCTTTTTCCTGTTGCCATCGCCTTAACACAATGGAGCCCTGCGAGAGAAATTCCACCAGGCGGCTGTGGAGGGGCCCACTCATCTGCCCCCGCGGGGCTGCGCGGCGATCCCAGGAGCGTTATTTCCTCCTTCTTCGACTCGGTATAACTTGGGCACCGGGTGTTATTCGTCTTGATTCGCTGTGTGTGGATTACCTTTAATTTATGAATCAAAACTTCGTTTGCAAAAACAAATATTTTGATCCTTTGTCAATGATTTCTTCTATACTGATTTACATATGTATCCAGCAGGTGGCAGCAGAGCACAAAGAAAAGTTTAACCAAATCACCTTTTTTTGAGTATATTAGACTCAGGTCAGCGTCCTACTTAAGAATCTAACTCTGGGTTAGAAGTCTACAATAGTTCTAAATCTAAAAATAGGGTTTTTCTAAAGAGTTGAGGGATCGGTCATTTTTTCACTACCAATCGTTCTCAGATCCTTTTTCATGTAGGAAAATTCAGCCCTAATTATATTTAAGAATTTCTTTATCTCTAGGCATGTCTGAGGAATAAAAATAAAATAGAGTTTTTAGGAAAATGCCCTTTAGCTATTACATTTTACCCTATTCATTAGTCACGATGAACTTGTACTTTCTACTTTTAATTCACTACATTATGGCAGTTAAGGTAAAATTATTTGGGCTACAAAGGGACCTCAGATAAGAAAATGGTCTTTCTGTGGAATGTATTTGAATGTGTGTCCTAGACATATGTATGTGTATTTATAGGAGCATTTTTCTCTAAAAGAGTTATTTCAGCCTTCTGGAATTATAGTTTCATTTTCAGATTCAGCATCCTTTGCAGAATTAGATTCTGGTGATTTAGCTTCTCAAATTTCATTTCATTATACATCACTTGTAGGGAATTTCCTCAAATAAAAGTGGGAGAAAGTATTCATCAGGACAAGATCAATTATATGTCTGGGTAGATAAGGAGTAGTTTGGGAATGTGCTTAGTTAAAATTTCAGATACCAAGAAGCAAAGATTAGAAACACATTAGCCCATCAAAAAGTCAGAAATCTATTATTGCAAGGATTTATCTAATATATCTAGTACATCTTCTTTTCTGAAAACAATGCTTAATTATGATTAATAAATAGTTCCAATTTGTATCATGACCACTTACTTGTATGTAGATAGTCACATCACAAGCTAGAAAAGAGGAAGCAGGTACAAACACCGAGCAGGGGGAAAGCTGAGAGTGGAAGGAGAAAAGGGGGGTCTACACCTTCCAGAACACCAGCAGTGGGTCAGGCCATGTTACCCCCTCCTGTGCACAGCCAACCTCTGACCAATCCCACGTATTAAAAAAAGTAATGAGCACAGGCTTGCTGAGTAATTTTCCTTGGCTTAACACTGCTCCAAGAATTAAAGTTTAACTTTCTATAGTAACAGAAATCACCTCATAGATGACGATTCTAGTGTACAGGGCAGGCCGTACACATCCTGTTACGACTAAAGTGTGCATAAGTGGACTTCCTTTATCTATCTCTACAACCGGACCCGAGGGAGCTGGGGAGTGGCCGCCTCTCTCAGTAGGGAGGCTGAGTTCTCATCTCCTTTCAAAATAGCATACATAGGGCCAGGTGTGGTGGCTCACACCTGTAATCCCAGCACTCTGGGAGGCTGAAGCGGGAGGATCCCTTGAGGTGAGGAGTATGAGACCAGCCTGAGCAAGAGTGAGACCCTGTCTCTACTAAAAGTAGAAAAACTAGACAGGTATGGTGGCAGGTGCCTGTAATCCCAGCTATTTGGGAGGCTGAGGCAGGAGGATCACTTGAGCCCTGGAGTTTGAGGTTGCTGTGAGTGAGGCTACAGCCATGACACTCTACCTAGGGTAACTGAGTGAGAATCTGTCTCAAAAAAAAATGATAATGATAATAAATAGGTTACCTAGCATAGACCTCTTGTCATTGAATGTACCTTAAAGGTAACAGTGGCAGGAAAAAGAAAGTCTGAAGTCAAAACACATGGAAACCAGAAAAAGGGGGCCCTGAGCACCCTGGGAACTCAGAGATCTCAAGCACCTGGGACAAACTAACTGAGTAGGGAGCCACCACCAGAATAGCTTCTGTGACTGGTAAACCAGGAATTAAATGGTTATTTCAGAGCCTGACAAGGGAAAAGAGATTGTCAGGAAGCCCATACTGACAGTCTTTCCAGCAAGTGTGATTTCCTCAGGAGATTAGAGGCCCAGGGCAGCCCCGGGGCTCCAGGAGCCAAGGCTGGAGAGGGCCTTCAGCAGGAGAGCTGGGAAACAGGCCGTGCTGGGAACATCTCTGCCCACTTTTCAGCATCTTACTTTACATTAAAAAGAAAACTCCAGTGTGTGTGTGTGTGGGGGGTTCATTCTGAGCTTTCAAGGGAGAGTGATTTTATTCCATGTTTTTTAGACACTTGAGTCATTTCTGCTCCTTTAGCCTCACCCTTTGCAAGCTGGGACCCCAGCTTTAGAAGTTTGACAGCATTTCTCCCCTAAACATTTTGTCCGTTTGCAGTTGTCAAATATTGAATCAGATCTTGTTATAAACAGACCAGGAGCTGGCATTGCTGACATTTCCCTTCATTAGTAAGTAACTGAAAGCTGACATTTTCAACCTATCTGCTCAAGTTTGGTCTAAGCGGTGAGAACACAGGATGGGGAACCAGGCAACAAGCCCATCTGTTCTCCTTTCTGCTCTCATTGAGAACGCACTATGAAACGTTAATTGACAAAGCTACTTCACTTAATGGCTGCCTAAGTTTCTCTTAAAAAGGAGGGGGAAAGGAAATTATTGATTAACCCAGGCTCTAAAGCTTGAGTGTATTAAAGAAAACATTGATTTGAGTGCTAGTAGATTACTGATTACACCTACTATTTGAAATCCGCATGAATGAATGGAGCCCTTTCTTTCCTAACTCAGACTGTTGAAGGTCATCACTCTTAGTTCAGGAAGTTGGTAGATTCTGAACTCTTTCGACTGTGTAGCCCAGATTAAGAGATACAGTTTATACCAGCACCCAGGAACCTCTACATAGCCTTATAACTGAAACTGAGTATTTCAGTTGAGTATACCTACCCCACTGATAAAATACTCTGAAATTTTCAATTTGATTCATTTCATGAGCAATGAAAAACACTGTCCAGGCCTCATTAATGTTACACGATTTTCAGGCTGAAAAGCACTACTTTAATCAATAGTCACCCAAAACTCAGATTAACAGCAGAACAAATAAGAGAATTCAGATCTTCTCAAAGAACACATCTGGCAAACTTGCAACAGAAAGGTAATTTTGCACGTGCATCCTGCAGAAAGGCTTGGGATTTGCAGTATATTTACATAGCATGTCTCTTATTCTTTTCTTCCTACTTTTTTCAGCCCTCTTTCTCCCTTCCCTTTCCCATAGGAAACCATACACTTTGGGAGCAGCCTCTCGACACATAAAAGACTAAAAGAGAGCTGTCTGTACGGGGTGCACGCACGGTGTGTCTCATGCGTCTCATTTTTAGCCCAAAGTGTGTCTGTTGGCAAGCAGATGCAGGTGACTGCCCGATAGCGGGATTGCTGACCCATCACTCACAGATGTTGGGGGTACCCTTCTTCAAAACAGGCAGACGCAGTTTTTAAGATGGCACATTTATTCCAAAAGGCCCCAATGTCTGCATTCCCAAGAATCAAAGGGACCTAAAGCAGTAAGACAGCCACGTTCAACAGAGGAATGCAATCTTTGCCTGGATGGCAGTGACCCGAGTAGGTGACAGAACAGGGTCTGATCTAGTTCTGAGAAGCTGCCAGGGGTTAATGAACAAGGTGCTGGATATTGAGATAGCCACAGTCAAGGTCTGCTCAGAAAAAAGTTTCTACTGTCAGTGCAGGCAGGAAGGACTGCTGTTGAAATGTTCACTACTGAAGATTCCTTTGGCAAAGTTTGAGTGCAGAAAGCCCACCATTTTGCTGTCCCAGCAGAAGTAACATAAAAGGTAATTATCATCGTCACGATTGCAGTGGGTGGATTCTAGCCCTAAAAACATAGTGACCTCAGACGGCAGAGGCCACACTGTGGGCAGCTGCCTTGTGACAGCTGTCCTGGTCACTGAGGGATCTTTGCATTCCCTACTCCCCACATTTTTTTTTATTTTTAGCACTTTTATTTTGTTTTATTCTCTTTTCTGCTTAGCTATTTTTAAAAATCAACAAATACGAATGCATCACATATATTTCTGGGGCACCACGTCTTCAAGATATTCATGGAATGACTAAGCCAAGGTAGTTAACGGGAGTGTCCACTTGAATGCTTGTCATTTGTCCCAGCTTAGGTCCTTTTGTCCCAAGGATGTGCAGACAGTTACCCTTCAGGGAGGTCTGAAGAATGTCTCTCACCTGGGACCCTCCAAATGCTTATTAGAAACTCCTTCGCTGAATCTCTAAAAAAATTTTCTGGATGTTTTGAATAGCTATGAAATTTAGGCCAAAGGATTTGGGGGAAGTAACAGAGGTATTTTATTTTATTTTATTTTATTTTTAAAAACTTTCCCATTGAGGGTCTAAAGAGTCCAGCCCTCCAGGAAAGTTCTGGGTGTGGAATGAGGATGCTTCATTTTGCAAGAGAAACGAGGCTTTCCCGTTTTATCAGGCTGATTCATCAAACCCCTTTGCTTCCCTGGGAGTTCAGTTTTCCAGAGACTAGAATTCAAAGACACATTCTCCTGAGCATTATGACATGTTTGCTGTAATTTGAACTGTCAGTGGTACAGAGGTTGTTTGGGGACTCACTAACTTCTCCATTACATTTTCTTATGGCCGATATAATTGATGAAAAGACGATATTATTTTAATGCTTTTAAGTAGACTCCATATTATAGAGTTTAAAAAGTCTTGATCACAATGTTTTCCTTGTATTACAAAAAATACCATAGCCTTAAAATTATAAAGGTTTTAATGAGATCAAAGGGCATAGTCTGAGGAATGGATAATAGTATGCTTTGGGCAATGTCTAGACCAGTGTTTTTTCAACTTTTTTAAATCTCATGGCACACTTGAAGGTGAACTTCCATGGCACATTTAAATTATGTTTATTGAGAGAGAGAGAGAGAGAATATACTTATTGTGCTTTGAACTTCTTTCAAACATAATTTAATTAATGATCTCTCAAAATTTTCGCAGCACACCTAATATCTTCTATCTTCTCATGGCACATCAGTTGAAAATCACTATTCTAGTCTAACTGCTGGGAAAATTTCCCATTCATTCCCATTTAGAACTCCTGATAGCTTATCCACCTGAACCATATTCCTTTCTTTTTCTTTTTTGTTTCTTGCAATGCACAATTCTCATGTCCACATTGAGAAGAAAAGTATTTAGTTTGGGAGAAATTAATTGACAGATGAGCATTATATCTTTTCTCTATATAGAATGCACTTAAATTAGAGACAGAGCCATCAAAGATTATTTCCTCAGGATGGGTCATTTGCACTGAGCTCCCCAAGTTGCACTTAGGGGAACCCCTGCCTTCCATCAGGGGTTCAGGTAGAAGGGCTGGTTTGTGTTTTGCATCAATCACCAATAAAAGAAAAATAAAAGAGTTAATTTTAACATCCCTGTAAGGACAAGTTAAAGAGAGCAAAGATAGGAGGAAGCGTCTGAAAGGGAGACCAGCGTTTCCTCTGTTAATGATGGGTGTGTTTTCCCAATTCTCTCACCTGCACACTTTTTTTTTTTTGCATGCTGTTGCCACTTGTTTTAACCCATTCTCACTAGAGATAATTTTTCTCATGGGGGGCAACCCAGGTTGACACCTGCCCTCTCACGCTCTGTGCCCGTCCACCCCGCGCTACTCACTCGAAAGGGTCGCTGGGGTCTGCGCGCTGCAGCTCCGGGGGGATGGGGATTCTCTTGTAGTACATTTCCCAGTCGAAGGCTCCCCGCATGGCGTCCCCAGCTTGGGCCTCGTATCCAAAGTGATTGTGGTCAATGACATCGATCATGGGACACACGATGGTTTTGTGGTTTAGTGCAATTTGGTCTGAAAAATGAAAGCACAAAATAGGAAATGACACGCCTGCCTGGGTCATCTGTCACTTTGCGGCGGAGAAGCCGGCAGTGCCCTGCTAGTGCGTCGCGCTCGCAGCCCTGGCTCCCCGCCACTCTCCGGGGCACTTTGCAGGAAATCTCTGCCTGAGTGCTCCGACTTAAAGCGATGGGACAGTGATTAGGTGCAATTAGGGTTGTCCTCTTTTCCTTAAGTAAGTTACGTCCCAGAGAGACTTGCGGAAGTCCATTTAGCTCTCTCTCTGTCACATTTTCCCCTTTGACCTGTCCCCAATCTGTCATTTTATCGTGCAGGCAACGTGCACAGAATATAAACATGACTTGTGTTCCTTCCAGGAGAGCAGGAGCCGGCTGAAAAAACAAACACTGGCCTGCTTTCTGCAGGTTCCAGGGTGTAAATATCTAACTTCCTGGGTTTTTTTGTTTTCGTTTTTTTTTGTGGAATCTAACTTGTAACAGCCAGGGTGGCCGGTCCTCTCCTAAATGCTGACAGATCATCCATGGAATTCTTTGTTTTTGGGTTTGCCACAGAATTTTTCCAAGACTTACATTGCTACTATTTTCTGAGAATTGATTCTGCTGATCAAAGTTATATATTTTTATCTTTCTTCATTGTATCCCAAAAAGTATCAGGTGGTATGATACTCCTGTTATTAGTCCTCCTGCTATGAAATTCTTAAGCAGTTACTAAGTAATTTATCCTCCTGAGATTTCTGATATTCTCCGCAATGCCAGGGAGGGCTGTTATTGACATGACCAATTTATATATGAGGAAGCTGAGCTCAGAGAATGTGAACCTGTCAACGGCTACACAGCTTTTGAGAGCAATAACCAGCATGCAACCCAACTTAATGGTCCACTTCCAGAACCAGACCTCTCCAGCCACCCCTGGTGCTTCTCACAGAAGCAGAGAGGGGATTTCTTTTGTCAGCTTCAGCAGCTTCTTCTCTCACGGAGATTTTTTTTTCTTTTTGTGAGACAAGGACTCACTCTGTCACCCTGGGTAGAGTGCGATGGTATTATCATAGCTCACAACAACCTCAAACTCCTGGGCTCAAGTGATCCTCCTGCCTCAGCCTGCCAAATAACTGGGACTACAGGTGCCCACCACAGTGCATAGCTAGTTTTTCTATTTTTAGTAGACGTGGGGTCTCACTCTTGCTCAGGCTGGTCTTGAATCTTGAGCTCAAGGGATCCTCCTGCCTCAGCCTCCCAGAGTGCTGGGATCATAGGCCTGAGCCACTGTGCCCAGCCAAGGGTTGCAATTTTAGATGGTACCGCCCCATTAAGCCTCTGAGACCCTGAGGTGTTCTTTACCTTATTTCTACTAATTAGTGGACAGAGAGATCCACAGCACCATTTCCACTTAAGGACTCTCTGGCCATCTGTTTTCACCTGGGCAAGCCCCATAATGGATTTTAATCTTTATCTAACTGGTGTTTTCCCAGAGATGACATTGACATAGGAGACCAATGTTGCTGTATCCAAAATATTTCTTCCATCACCCTTGCAGGTATTTTAGTATTAAAGTTTCAGCAGACTTTTCCAATCAGATTTAGAATTAGGCTTGATTTCCAAGTGCCGCGGCCAGCAAAGAGTTCCAAGGTGACCTGAAGAGAATGTGTCTGTTAAATGAACTGTCAGCTCTCCCTTAAAATTCCCTTTCAGCCCTCATCCAGCTGTACTAGCTCAGGGTAGAGGCAAGAGGACTAATATTTCATCTAAGGCTGTGCCTACATTTCAATTTCCAGGGATCAAACAAACAGATTGTTAATGGGAAATTGAAATGCAGGTATAATCCCAAGGTGAAAAATGAACCAAGAAGCAGTGGCTTCACTTTTTTTTTTTTTCATTTTGGGTGATGTGTGATGTATCAAGACAATGATAGGGGTGAAAAAAAAACAACAAAAAACGATAGTGTTCCTGAGCTGGCATCATTTCCTACCTTTCAGGCATTCAGGAAATGAAATGCTTTAATGAGAAAAATTAGGTTGTGGGTTTTCTCTTATTGTCCTTTTCTGCTTTGTTTTTCTGTTCCATGTTCCTCTTCTCCTGTTTTTCGAGATTCTTGGTGAACAATCAGATACTCAATAATTGGCATTTAGGGATTTGCTTTGGTTCATAAATAAATTAGGTTTTTTACAGACTTCCGACGTAGTACCGGTCAGATTCAGTTTGTGGGAATCTCACTGTTGCTGATGAAGCTCTAAATTGCTGTGTCCTTGGACAAGGTACTTTTAATTAAAAGCTCAGGGGAGTCTCTGGCTGCAGGAACGCTGACACATTCCTGTTGATTAGGATGACTGGACAGTTGTCTGCATGGGGGCACGTGGGTGGGGTGATTGGTGGGGATCTTCAGTGCTAGCTGTTTCCTTTTAAAAATCCTATACACTTTCCATCGATCTCAACCCCCACCCCTGCTGAACATCGTTTACTAATGGAGCTTTGCTGGTCTAGCTGAAACCCTACCCCGCAGTCAAGAGCAAATCATTCTTTTACGAGCAGCTATTGTGAAGGCAGTTGTTAGTGGCTGTGGTTCCAAGGCCAGGGATATATTTAAAATCAAAGATGATTTATCAAAATCTGGAAAAATAGGAAGGAGGACAAAATGTGTACACACGGGAACTTTTTAAAAAGAGATTTATTTTTTATTTTGGGAGGGCTCACTATTTATTTCTTATCTACAACTGGACTTCTTATGGAACTTCATTGTCAAATAAAAAACAAAAACAGTGAAGCGTGATGTGAGACACACCTGTGTCTTGAAGCTTCAATTTCTTTCAATTCTTTGTGTTTGCAGCAGTTCAAGTGCAGCGTGACATGGTTTCCTTCTCCTCATCTTCCTCATACTGGGAGCCTATAAGCGGGAAAGCAGCCCTGCGTGGGGGGGGGGGCTTCTACGGTAAATGTGGAGGTCCAGCTATATATTTAGGGTTAGAGTCTGGTGCCAGAAAGGAAAGGAATAACCCCAAAGAAACAGAATTATGAATCTGAGAAAATGTCAAGGTTTTTACACTTTATCTGTATTCTGGTGCAGAACAATTCCCCATCTTCATGTCTTAACAATTATGTAGCACCTGTTTATTTATTTACATTTTCTTTTTGTCACCGGGGGTAGAATGCTGTGGCGTCATCATAGCTCACAGCAACTGCAAACTCCTGGGCTCAGCCTCCTGGCTAGCTGGGACTACATGAGTCTGCTACAATGCCAGCTCTTTTTAGAGACCAGGTCTCACTCTCGCTCAGGATGGTCTCAGACTCCTGAGCTCAAGGGATCCTCTGGCCTTGGCCTCCTAGAAGCATCTCCCCCAGCCCAGATCTCCATTTTCAAAAGAAACAGATTGAGGCCCAGAGATGTGTTCATGAGAGCTAGAACTAGAGTCAGAACTGATATTTCATTCCTTTTGAACTTGAAGAGAGAGATTGAATAGCTTCCCTTTATTCTGTTTTTTTTTTTATTTATAGAAATGGGGTCTTGCTATATTGCCCCACTGCTCTTGAACTCCTGAACTCAAGGGATCCTCCCGCCTCAGTCTTGCAAAGTGCTGGGGTTACTGGTGTGAGCCACTATGCCTGGCCTCATATAGTACTGATTACAAGTGCATGTGTGTGTACATATATTTTAATCTTACCATAGTTAACAGGACAACTTATAAAAATGAATCTGAGGATACATTTTTGCTTTAGAGTTTACCGACTGGAAAGGACAGCAGTGAAGGCAGCCAAAACTTTCTACACCTTAAGTTCAATTGCACTTGACTGACTTTACCTAAAATGCCAATTTTAAAAGTTTTTCCTATTGATTAGTCTGTCCTAAGCCATGGTGAAAGTATTCTAGGTCTAATAACTTCCATTCTAAACTCAAGACATCCATGGAAAAATTGTAGATGGGCTCCAGGCTTTGTTGATTGCAACTAAACATAAGCAAGTGCACACCGAAACCAACCACAGACTGAACCCTAACCCTAACCCTAACCCAACCACAGACTAAACCCTAACCCAACCCTAAACCTAAACCCAACCCCAGCTCTAGCTCCAAACCTAACCATAAACTCCACCCCAGATCTAGCTCAAACCCTAACCCTAAACCCAACCCTAGCTCTAGCAACAAACCTAACCATAAACTCAAACCCAGCTCTAACTCCAAACCTAACGCTAAACCCAACCCCAGCTCAAACTCCAGCCCTAACTCTAAACCCAACCCCAGCTCTAGCTCCAACTGTAACCTTAAACCAAACCGCAGCTCTAGCTCTAACCCTAACCCTAAATTCTACGCCAGCTCTAATTCCAACCCTAACCTGAACCCAACCCTAGTTCTAACTCCAGCCCTAACCCTAAACTCAACCCCAGCTCTAACTCCAGCCCTAACCATAAACCCAACCCTGGCTCTAACTCCAACCCTAACCCTAAACCCAACCCCAGCTCTAGCTGCAAACCAAACCCTAAACCCAACCCCAGCTATATCTCCAACCCTAACCCTAAACTGAACCCCAGCTCTAACTCCAACCCTAACCCTAAATCCAACCCCAGCTCTAGCTCCAGCTCTATCCCTAAGCCCAATCCCAGCTCTAGCTCCAAACCTAACCCCAACACTTATCCCACACTGATCATAACCATAACCCTCCCTAACCTCAACCACAACCTTAACCCCAGCTCTAACCCTAACCATCACCCTAACCCTAACCACAACCCTAATCCTAAACTTTATCCCAACCCTAGCCCTAATCATAAACCTAACCCTAATCCTACCTAATCCCACCCCCAACTCCAACCCTGACCCCGACTCTTGAAGGGCTGAGCAGGGCACGAACTCACTGAGCAGTGGGGGCAGCCAGTTCACGTTGACCTCGCAGTGGGAGTCGAGGAAGGTCAGTACCTCCCCTCTGGCCATCGCCGCACCCAGGAGTCGGGTCCGGATGAGCCCCTCCCTTTTCTTGGTGCGAACGATCCTCACTTGGGAAAACCGGGCCATGTATTCTTCTAACTTATCCTTCAAGTGCTCTAGGAAGGAAGAGAGAAGGCGCAGAGCGTCAGTGGCAGCGCAACTACCCACCCGCGGCCGCTGGTGCTGGGTGGGTAACGCCAACGACAAATCTCAGTGCGGGTTTCCCAAGTCCGCGTCTGTCCCTCCTGCATTTAGAAGGGAGGGGCGAATCAGACGTTAGTTACATCCGGAGGTTTTTAGGTCTCAGGCTTTCTCAAATGCTTCGAATGCTGCAAACATTGCCTCTGGTTTGAACACAGGAGAAGTCACTGACACCCCCCCGAGCTCACCAGGCAGGGACTGCCGCCCCCAGCCGCCTGTTCAACTCCAGCCTGCTCTGCAAGGGGGCTCCCCTCACCCCTGCCCGCTGCCAAAGTCAGGCTTTGCCTCGTATTCTGTGTGCTGGAGACGCTGTATGTAAAACAACGGTGGAGAAAAATAGCTGTCAAATCCACAAGAACCACACAGATTTCCAACCCACCAGGTCACAGCAAGCTGCAAGGAAGTTCAGCATCTGGCTTCTTTCTCAGGGTAAGGGAGGCTGACTCCGATTTAGACAGACACAGCCAGGGGAGGCAGGTGCAATGTTAATGCCATACCCTCCTTTCGAACGTAGGTATTCAAGGTTTGGAAATATTTCCGAGCTACTTAAATTCGAGATGTTTCCCTCCCTAATTGAAAACAAACAGTGGGGACAAAAAAAATCAGGTAACTTATAAAATAAAACATTTCCTACAGGCTGTGATCAAACGCATCAATCTCCCTGTTCATTTTATGCCAAGTAAGAGTATTTGGTAGCTTTCTGGGGGACATGCACTTGTTTTTGTTGTTGTTTTTGAGACAGAATCTCACTGTCACCCTGGGTAGGATGTCATGGTGTCATAGCTTACAGCAACCTCAAACTCCTGGGCTCAAGCCATCCTGTCTCAGCCTCTCAAGTAGCTGAGACTATAGCTTTTAGTATGATGGGGTCTCGCTTTTGCTCAGGTTAGTCTCGAACTCCTGAGCTCAAGTGATCCTACTGCCTCTCAGAATGCTAGATCACAGGCCTGAGCCACCTGCTAGGCCTAGAAAAGGCTTTTGCATATTTCACATCTTTTTCTTTCTGCTTTCACTCTTCCCATGTCTAAGAGGTTATGAGGGCTTCATTGGAATTTCTGACAGGTGTAGCCTACTATCCAATTTGACAGATGTCAGAGTTACCTTGTATTGGAGTTTCTCTGTACTTACAGGTTTATTCTTATTTCTTATTACCATGTAGTTAAAAAATCTTAATTTTTCATTTTCCTTGACGTCTCTATAACTATGTTTTACAAATGTGTCAATTGCAATAATATCTGGCTTTCTAATTTTCAACTAACAAAGCATACAGGTGGGACTTTCACAAGGGTGTTTTAGCTAAAAATAGGTTCCCTTCTATTTTGTGCTTTCTGTAACTAACAGAGATACGGACATCAAACTATGAAAGGCAAAGATTCCAGGGTTTGGACTCGGCATAGCCCTGTGGGGGAGAACTGTGACAGAGACATATGCACACAGGTAGGTCATTCAAACCCTTTCCGGGACTTGAGGGACTGGCTTGTCCTCTTAATTAATGATTTTCAACCAGTGTGCCACAAAAATTTTTAAAGATCCATTAATTCAATTCTTTTGGAAAGAAGTTCAATGCACAGTGAGAATATTCTTTCTTTTATTCTTTTTTTAAATCAACATAATTTAAGTGTGCCATGGAAGTTTAACCATAGGTTCAAGTGTGCTATAAAATAAAAAAGATTGAAAACACTGTCTTCGAGTGCAGTGGACGGTCAGAGCTTCGTGGTTAAAGACACGTCAACATTCATTCAATGAACATTTACATACTGAGTCAGTAATTGGAGACTCTAGTCAGTCACTTGTACTGACGAAGAGACATGGTGTATTTTTAATCTGAAAAAAATGTCTTTGAATGCTAAGCCTGAAAGACCAAAAACACAGACTTTTCTATTTCTTGGTGAGTTGTTGGTAGTTCATCTGGGGTCTACTAAATATAAAGACAAAAGTTTTGGGAAGCAGTAGATGAACACAAACCATAGCAGCCCAAACGATCAGCTGCTTCTCGGGCCTCTCTGTTCTCAAAGAGGTGTGCCACGCAGAAAGCCTGCTTCCCGTCTGCCCGGGCACCCTGCTCCTGGCCACAGTGCTTTCCTGGCTCTCTTTTGCACAATCTAGGGAGCAGGATTCTCAAGGACTTTGCCAGACGGTGTCAATGGACACAGTTACCCAATCAAAGGCAACGGATCAGTGATGGGCACGAGAACGCGCTGTGTGTCCTAGCAGTACCCTGTTCTAGAAAGATTTCACACAGCAATGAACAGTTAACAAAACTTTATAATCTCATTACTGTAATGTCTTCAGGCTCGGAGTCTTTCCCCGTCACTAAAAGTACAAACAGGCAGGATTCTATAGGTTCATTTGCGAATTGTATTTTGTGGATCACAGGAGGTACTGTCTCATGAAAACTGTGTCTTGACCGTCACTGAGGACTAAAAGGAGGTCACAGATGTTTGTTTAGTCCACCAGAGTTGTGTCCCCGCCACTTTCTTTTTTTTTTTTCTCCAAAAAAATTTTTGTTTTATTGTTTCAGGTACATTGAAGGTACAAAGACTTAGGATACACTGTTTGCATTTGTTACGTAAAGTTCCTCTTTAATTGAGTCCTGCCCCCCAAGAGGTGCCTTACACCATAACACCCTGCCCCTCCTCCTTTGTTCCCCCATCCCCAACTTGAATTGATGTGCGTTTTTCTCTAATGTAGATGATCTAATACACACCCACATAAGAGAAAATCCCCACTTTGGTGAAGCTTTATTATTCCTTTTGTCAATCCACCACTGTCCAAGGTATGCTTACTTCTTTCCTGAAGACTAGAACTGCCCAGTTCCAGTTTTCTAGAACTGCCCTGGAGGAAGCAATTCTAGAATATTCTCACTTCCTGGTGTTCCAAGCAAAAATCAAAGAGTTGTTGGGCATCCGGGAGTGGTCTTTCCAAGTTCAAATAGAGACTTCTCTATTTTTGGCTTATAGGAAATTCTCTGGCACTCAGCAAGGGCGATCTCTACGTTTTCTTTTCCTCTTGGTCCACTTTCTGACTGTGTATTTTTCTTCTACCAAAGCCCATTCTGATGAACTAAAATGATTGTATGGTGTGAATTCACTAAGCACACCAGGGGTCTGATGGCCTGGTGGAGTCCGAGAGATGTTTAGACCACATCCTCCAGTTTGAACTTTATGGACTGAACTTGGTGAGGTTTCTGCTCTCTTAGAGGTTCAGGTGTGATACCTAGTTACCCCTAACTCACAATGAAGGTGGCTACCAACAGCCAAATTAGCAGACTGAACTCTCAAATAAGAGAGTTGCTGGAGATGGCCTTAAATGAAAAAAAATTTAGCTTGTCTTCTGTCTGCACAATTTTTAGATTCGCTTCTAAAATATTATTAAACATGATTTTATATTATTTTTAATTCAAGTGTAGAATTTTTGAAGAACACTTTTTTTTGAGACAGAGTCTCAGTCTGTCACCCTGGGTAGAGTGCTGTGGTGTCATAGCTCACAGCAACCTCAAACTCCTGGGCTCAAGCAATCCTCCTGCCTTAGTCTCCTGAGTGGCTGGGACTATAGGTGCCCACCACCATGCCTATTTTCTATTTTTAGTAGAGAGGGGGTATCACTCTTGCTCAGGTTGTTTAAACTCCTGAACCCAAGGGATCCACTTGCCTCGGCCTCCCATGGTGCTGGGATTACAGGCATGAGCCACCGTGTCTGGCCTGAGGACTACTTTTAAAGTCGTTTAATAATTCTGAATTCTAAATAATACCAAAAGAGTTTACGGTATTTTTATGAAACAGGCAGATTTATCATTTATCTAGTCAGTTGGAGATATTTGTAGAACTGTTTTTTTTTGTTTGTTTGTTTTCATCAGGGATCCTAGACTATAAGTGGACATATTACTGTTAAACCCCCCAAGTAGTGTTTCGGTAACCCAGGAGAGTGAACAGAATTTCAAAAACACCAGTTTGTCCCAGGGGTCTGTGTATCACCATATGGCAATAATGAAATACAAAGTTTCACTACAATGAAATTTTGCTGTGCTGTGAGAGATACATTTAAGAGTTTTCTGTTACATATTTTCCTTTCCTTTCAGAAATTTCATTTATGCTTCATGAATTTATATGGAGACTGTACCATGTGTTGGTGAGTTTAGTGTTTAGGGTAGCAACTAAATGTTAATAACCACCCCCAAAAAAAGAAAAAAGAAAAAATCACCTTTAGTGATTTGCAGTTAAGATCCAAAGACCTGGCTTCTAATCACTGTCCTGCTGACAGGCACGACCCTTGGGGAGCCGCTTCACACCATTGACCTTGCTTTCTCAGCTATAAGGAGGGGGGATGTGATAGGTTGATCTGAAATATTCTTTCTCTTTCTATGATTCTACCATTTCCCTTTTAAAGTTTTACTTGCCAAGTAGATCTCGGCTTATCAAATACTTAGTTTTTTGCTACGGGCATCATTAACGGTTGTTATTTCCATGTTTTCCTTTGGCCGTTTTAAACACACATCACAGGTTTAGTCAAAACACAAACCCCGGGATGTTCTCCTTCGTCAGTGCAGCATTCCTCGCATCCCCTGCAGTCCCTGATGTCAAAATAATGACTTTGGAGTACTGTAAGTTCATCATGGATTTAAGTCCGTTCAATACTTATGCCTATGATGTCTGGGAAATACAATAGCAGAGTGTAGAAGGCTTCCTAGCCTGCCTCTAAGAAACTGTCCCGAGGGAGGCAGATGGGCCAGTGACCATCGCTATGGCCGAGCCTGGCCAGGAAACATGTTGACACAGGCTTAGCAGCTGATGGGGAGACCCAGAAACCTGTTGGCGAGCTTTCCCCATCTCCTTTGAATTCCCTAATTTGTATCTCAAGGGAAGACAAGGAGGGAGACACGAATGACCTGCACAGCTGGAGATCTATTTCAGCTCATCCTGATGGAGATGAAGTCCCTTTGATGTTTGCAGATTGCCTGCCTTGAGGGCACCCGGACGTGCACCAGACGGTAAGGAGTGACGTTCACGCCTGTGATCCCAGCACTCTGGGAGGCTGAGGTAGGTGGATTGCTTGAGTTTATGAGTTTGAGACCAGCCTGAGAAAGCCTGAGACCCCGACTCTAAAAAAATAGAAAAACCAGGAAGATGTGGTGTCGGGTGCCTGTAGTCCCAGCTACTCAGGAGGCTGAGGCAGGAGGCTCGTTGGAGCCCAGGAGTTTGAGGTTACTGTGAGCTGTGATGATGCCACAGCACTCAACCCAGGGTGACGGAGTGAGACTCTGTCTCAGAAAAAAATGAAGCTTCTCTGTAAGTTATAAAATGTGATAGATTATAAATACACAGAAACTGCCTATCTCAAACTTTAGGGATCTTGCCTAATGTGCACAATGCGAGGGTATATTTTTAAATAACTAAGAGTAAAGTTTAAATGTCTTACCACAAAAAATAAGTAAGTGAGGTGATGGTTATGCCAATCAGTTTCATTTAAGCATTCCATATTGTATATCAAATCATTGCATTATACACCATAAATGTATAGTTTCTGATTTTAATTAAAAATTAAATAAAAAATAAAAAATAAATTAAAAAATTAAAAAATACTTTTCTGGCACATGATAAGAACTTACTACTAAGTGTGAGTCTCAGCATTGTAAGCACTTGAGGTTTTGCCCCTGTGCCAAGAGCAGTTCACGATTAAAGAATATAAGATACCCTTCCATTTATTAAGCTGCTTGGCAGATGTCATATGTATATTTTGACCTGAAGTAGAAAGGTTAGGGACAACTGTTTACTTAACAGGGTCTGTAGGGATGTTTTTCTTTATACGGGTAAAACACAGATTTTAGGACTCCAGTTGCATTCCAGAAAATTGCCAATTTCTTTGTGTCCTGGTCGACCACACTAAATCTGTGCCTTTGGATGGCATTCACATGTAGACAGTTCACATTGATCTATAAAACACAAAAAACACATCCAAGAAAGTGATAGAATTGATGGAACCATGTTCAATTGCTCCCACTACCCCAGCTGGTTCCATCTCTGGATGTCCTATTTTCTGTTCTTATAATATGCAAGGTATCTTAGGCTGTTTTAGAAGGAGCTGGGGACACCACACTTAAATAGAGGAAATACATCCCTAGACAACTATTTTAAATTGCACACAAACTTTATGGCCACCCTCTATGAAAAGAAGAAAAGATAGAGTGAGTTAGAATATCACTTGTCATGAATTTATAGATCAAACCATTTTAGGCTGCTAATATCACAAAAGGAGTGACAATCCATGTTATGTATCTAAGGATGGAGAAACACACAGCCGCCTATGAAATATTATTGCCAAAAGCACTGAATCCCACTGGGGCCATTCCTTTAGATCTTACTACTGATTTACAGAAACTGAAGGCACTGAAAGTAAGTTAAATGTCGCAGCAGGAACACAGTTGGTAAAATGCAAACAATGGGAAATTCCTCCAGACAAATGGCTTGATTTCTCAATAACTAAATTATGAAGGGGCAGGGAATAAGAAATAGGCTGCTACTTCAACCCAGTGGGAAGACACGATGTGAATCCTGAGTTGGTAACAGCTAGGAAAGAAAAACACCAACCCCTGATGTTTGTGAGTGAGTCTGCTATCCGGCAAGGTCGTCCGGTCCGTGGAACAAGCTCCTCCCTTTCTCGAACCTTTTACTCCTTTATTCAAGGTGCTCTCGGGAACCTTTGGGAGGAGCGTTGCCCTGGGTCATCATTTGCCTTTTGAAACGGGTGGGAATTTTGTTTCAGAGGGATTCCCCTGCTAAGAAACAGCTCTGGTTTGGACTCAGAGTAAAAGGGACATGAGGATGCTGAAAATAGAGGTAAAGTGGGGAAAGAACATAGTCAGCGATTCCCAAGAAAATGATCTGGAACTTCAATGGAAGAGAAGAGAGCCTGAGTTCAGAGGCTACACAGAGCACTTTCCTGACGGCCTGCAGGTGAATTCTGACAAGACCCACGCTTTGTCAGCACGTCCGCAGGGCTGGGGCCGGGAGGAAAGATAAAGGTCCAGGGAAAAGTCCAAAGTGGTGAGAGCCCCTTGCTTGAGTAATTGAAAGCTACCCTGGACAAAGCACTGGGAAATATAATTTGGTCCTTTTCTCCAGGGAATGGAGAAAATGATCTAACAGGCCGTTTCCATCTCTGCAGTTTTGTGACCTCTGGCTGTTAACATCACTCTTCCTCATTACGTCAAAATGAATTGCCTATTTACCGCTGAACTCTAGGAAGCGATTTCTCTCCCAGCCACCTGGCGCTGGCCACGTGCACTCCATTTCAACTTAATCAGTGTCCAAGGACCCATTTTTAAATGGGGATATTATTTCCGGGAAATTTTGTTCCTTTGTTTGCCGGATAATGAATGGTGTCCTTTTACCGTCAAGCCAGTGCTCCCCCAAATTTTAGAAGAGATTCCCCCAAAGAGTGTAAAATGTTATTTGCAAAATGAGAAGCAAAATGAAGAGATACAGCCTCTAAATTGCCAATAACCTCCATAGTCAGGGCTGTTTATTAGCCCTGGAATCTGAGCAGGCTGTTATTTTCCATGACAATAAACACTGAAAAACACTGATTTAGGATGGCTGCATTTATTTTCTATAGTAATGCATAGATTTTCTTTTCTTGGGGAAGCAGAAGGAATGGAAGCCCTGATTTAAATTTCTTTTTTTTTTTTTTTTGGAGACAGAGCCTCAAGCTGTCACCCTGGATAGAGTGCTGTGACATCACAGCTCACAGCAACCTCCAATTCCTGGGCTCAAGCGAGTCTCCTGCCTCTGCCTCCCAAGTAGCTGGGACCACAGGCGCCCGCCACAACGCCCGGCCATTTTGTGGTTGCAGCCGTCATTGTTGTTTGGCGGGCCCGGGCTGGATTCGAACCCGCCAGCTTAGGTGTACGTGGCTGGTGCCTTAGCCCGTTGAGCCACAGGCACCGAGCCATTTTTGCCCATTTTTTATTGGGTGGTTTGTTTTCTT
>CAUYRH010004794.1:0-42166 GCA_963574655.1 Perodicticus potto | reverse complement strand
TATGAGAAGTTATTGTGAAATGAAAGAGAACCAATAAAACACAATTTAACCTGTCCAGACACATGGTTATAACAAATCTGAACTAATAAGGACACTCTTTCATTTTTGATATGTTATGGTAAACATTTTTGGATCACTTTTTGTTTGCCAGATGCTTTATGTTAGCATTAAATTTTGTATCATATTTCAGAAAAAATGTGCAAAGGTAACTGCTTAGCTACTTCAAAACAGTCCTAATGCACTTTCTGTGTGAACAGATTAAACAGGCAAAGCAGGTACAAGGGACATGAAATGGTGTGTATCCTAACACATTGTCCTACATTGTTCTAAGTTAATTTGTGTGATTTCTTCATTCTGGAAGTATTATTTTGATACTGAAAAATAGCTCATTGCTTTTGGCAATGATACTGGTTAGATTAGGTCTTCTTTTAAATAGTATTTGCCAGCCGGGCGCAGTGGCTCAAGCCTTTAATCCCAGTACTCTGAAAGGCCAAGGTGGGAGGATTGCTTGAGCTCAGGAGTTGGAGAACAGCCTGAGCAAGAACAAGGCCCTGTCTCTAAAAATAGCATGATGTTGTGGCTGGTGCCTATAGTCTTAAGATCCTCAGGAGGCTGAGGCAAGAGGATCACTCGAGCCCAAGAGTTTGCTGTGAGCTGTGCTGCCACAGCACGCTACCAAGGGCAACAAAGTGAGACTCTGTCTCAGAAAAAAATAATAATAATAAAGACAATATTATTTGCCAATTAGCAAAATCTGTGTTCTCAGAATTACAGGGCCAGAGGGCTGTACACAGGGGGGAAGTGTGTCCTGTCAACAGCAGGGCTCCTCTCCCCCGGCCCTGCATCCATTTGGGCTGGAAAACTTCCTCTTGGGACCAGCCTGTGCAATGAGAGATAGTTGGCTCTGTACCCTGAATGCCACTAGCACCTCTTCTATGACAGCCAGTTGGAACTGGTTGTCCCTGGGGCCTCTCCACTGAGTCACCCCTAGCTAAGAACCAGTATTCTGCAAAGTCAGGCGATGTTGCAGGGACAAAAAAGGAACAAAGCAAAAGGCTGAGTTCATACTAAATAGTTCAAGTTATGGGATATGTGTATGTTACTATAAAAAAATTGTACCTTGATTAATGCACTTTTTATAACTTGTCACAGGTATATTTCTCAAGTTTGGAAGCTTAAGACAGTTTTATTATCCTTAAATGCTATATAATAATAATGAAAAATAAAATAGAAAATTATTTTCTTACAAAGAAAATTGGTTTATAAATTCAAAATATTCTTGTTAATCCTGAACAGATAATTTATAATTTGAGGCAAGACTATGTAGCAAGTATTTATTTTACTAAAAAGTAAGAATAAAAAATTACTGCATTTAAAAAAACAAACAAACAAAAGAGAAGCTTTCACCCAACCCTCCCTAACACGGAGCTGTCACTGCCAACCGCCTTGGGTGTCTCCCATCTCCTCCCTGGAACGGATGCTGCTCTAGGGCAAGGGTTAGGTCTCACTTCTAACCCAACCTCAGAAGGTGTTTCACACCTAACGGATGCTCAATAAATATGTTCAGAATAAATGACTCCCCCAAATATGCCTAAATTTAAACTACCAAGTACTTACCTCTCCATCCCATAAAGACTGTCAAACATTGGATTCATTTTTCTTTTTTTTTTTTTGAGACAGAGCCGCAAGCTGTCACCCTGCACAGAGTGCTGTGGCATCACAGCTCACAGCAACCTCCAATTCCTGGGCTCAAGCGAGTCTCTTGCTTCCGTCTCCCAAGTAGCTGAGACTACAGGCGCCCGCCACAACATCCGGCCATTTTTTGGTTGCAGCCGTCATTGTTTGGCGGCCCGGGCTGGATTCGAACCTGCCAGCTCAGGTGTATGTGGCTGGCGCCTTAGCCCATTGAGCCACAGGGGCCAAGCCTGGATTCATCTTTCAATTGTTTCTACTATTTTCTGAGAGACTATTATCTTTAAAAATGTAAACTTTTCCTTTTTATTTTGTTGGGTGAGATTTGAAAGGCATGATAGAAAGAGATGGGCAAAAAAACGCGGTGGGGGGTAAACAGTGAGAGGAAAGGCCAGGGGAGGCCAGCGCAGGTGGCCGTGTCTGTGTGGCTGAAGCCTTGGTGTTATTGTGGTTGTAAGCGTGGCGTGTGGCTGGACGTCCCTGAGCTGAGCTGTTTGGTTTTGACCTGAGGGTGATGAGGACCCACGCTCCCTGCATCTCTGGCCTTGTGGGAGCGAGGCTCCCACTCTGCAAACCTTTCCACACGAGTCCTCCTTTTTCAGGTGATTCACATGGAACTCCACGAGGTAACCAGGTACAGCCACGCCGCTCACCCCTTGTAAATTCGGGTAGCAATATGATGGGCTTTGAGCGAGTCTAAGTTTGATTTCTTTACTTGGCCTTGTTCCCAGCTACAAAGCCTGTTTCCAACCCAACAAATGGGGGAAATGTTGGAAATGATTCAGCACAAACCTGACACCCCAGTGAGGACAATCTAGGCTCATTCCCTTCTGCTTGGTGGGTCAGTGTTTTCTTCTAGTTCTGCCTCTGGGTAGCTGCAGGCATCCTAGCAAACGTAAGGGGCTCAAGATGTCTAAACTGGAGGAGAGAACAAGGCCTGGGGAAGGTCATTCAAGAGGTGACCTTCTGGTTTAGGGCGGCGGCAGTGGTCTCCAAATCATCTCTCAGCTTCAGATCCTGCACCTGTCCATTCCATTCTCTACCAGCAGCCAGAGTGAGCTTTTCAAAATAGATCAACTGTGATCTACTATATACGTTATCCTACATTGTATATTGTTTACTGATACCTGTCATCTATTTGGATAATTGTTTTAAAATCATGTTTTAAAAGCTTTCACACCTAATAAAAATAAAGTTTAAAGAGGAAAGTCAATCAGATAGTGTCCCCTCTTGTGTTAAACCTGTTGGTGGTTTCCCACCGCAACGGGCTATGAGCCAAACTCGACCTCCACCTCCTCAGGAGGGCACTGTGGTATCCCTGCCCCTCACTGTCCTCCAAACGTACAGGCTTTCCTTTAGGCCCTTAACTGAAGCTCTCTCTTGATTTGTGGCTTTAGAATCTGCTGATGTCTCTGCAACAACACCCTTTCCCTTCCCCCATGCTTGCCTGGCTAATGCCTCCAACATTCTTTAGGTCTCAACTTCAATGTCACTTCCTCAGAGAAGGTTTTTGACCTGTCCAAATCTAAACTGAGTATCTACTCTGTATATAAGTAAGCCTTATTTTTCCTCATAACACATTTTTTTTTATTAAATTCAATTTTTTGTTGTTGTTGTTTTTTTAGAGCCAGGGTCTCGCTATGTTGCCCAGGTTGGAGTGCGGTGGCTATGCACAGGTGCAATCCCACTACTGATCAGTACCGGAGTTTTGACCTGCTCCATTTCCAACCTGGGCCAGTCCACCTCTCCTTAGGCAACCTGGTGGCTCCCGGCTCCTGGAGGTCACCATACTGATGCTGAACCTAGTGCAGACACCTGACTGGCACAGGGCACCACAGCCCAGAACTCCTGGGTGCAGGCAACCCTCCTGCCTCATCCTCCCATAGCGCTGGGATTCCAGTGTGATCTGCACCCAGACGTAACTCACACTTCATAATTACAAGTTGTTTGGGTATTTATCTGGCCAACATCACACGATTCTATAAATTTCATGAGGACAAGGATTCTAGTTTCCTCAAATTCAAATTTAGAAAGATACCAAGGATTTAGAAAGACACTGTGTTGCCTGCTGTGATAAGAAAAAATTATAACTATATAAAAAAGATAATGTAAAAGATGACAATTTCTTTTACCTTAAAAAAAATACCTTATTAGCTTTGTTCCACTATCCTGATACTTGCCTGAGTTACTGAAGGGTTGGACTGCTGATACCTTAAAGGCACCAGCAGCCTCTTGCAGTGGTTGTTCCGGCATTCTCTTTGCACTAGTGCCGGCTCCCCTAGAAGTACTGAGCGGGTTTTAGGAGTTTTTGTTTTCATTTTAAATTAAGCAGAGTTTAAAACATTTAAAAATGTATAACATGAAAATAATTTGAAATGCCCTAGAATTATGGTTCTCAAACGTCGTTGTGTTAGAATTACCAGGAAGGCTTACTGGATTTCTGGGCAAGACTTTCAGAGTGTCTGACTCAGTAGGTTTGGGGTACGGCCTGGAAATTTGTATTTCTGAGAAGTTCTTGGGTGATGCTGACACTGCCATTTTAGGGCAACACTTTGAAAACCACTGCCAAGGGTGTCATCAAATCAAGGTTTGTGATCACAAATTAGCTTAGTTATTTGTAAAGAATAGACATACAAGAGATCATTCAAGTATGTAGTTACATAACCCATTAACCACTCTGTGTATCAAGTCAGGGAGAAAATGATGGAAAGTCACTGTTTTTAGAAAAATCAGGATACAACAAATAACCATGGGAACCCGGGAAGGTGTTAACAAATCTTATTTCAAGGCCATTTACTCAATGCACAGCTCTAAAGCTCCTGCTATGAAGTGCACGGCCATGATGACTGGGGGCCGGGAACCTAGGCAGCCAAACCCTTCAACTTGGCTCCTAACGGACTGTCAGCCCTGAACAGGAGAAACCAGCAAGTTATTCACTGCCACTCTGCAAGACGACAGGACAACCTCTGATTATTGGTAGTGACAACTGCCAGGAAGGAAGCCACAACCTGCTGGGCTGGACTAATGGTGTGGGTTGGGAGCTGGGGTGACCACCATGGGACTCTTTGACAAGGTGACACTTAAAGTAATACCTCAGTAAGAATGAGCCAGGCTTTTAAAGGTGGAAAAAAGAATGTTTCGGGCAGAGACCAGCAGGTCCAAAGGGCTTGAGGACCAGACCAAGGTTGGTATATCTTGGGACTGGAAAGTGAAAGGTTGTCACCAGTGAATGCTGGTACAAGGGACGCATGAAGAAGTAGGCTTGGGCAGCAGGAATTTACGTTTTATTCTCAGGGAGAAGGGGTGCTCCTGGAGGACTTTGAGTAAGAGAGCGACATGATCTGATGGACAGGTTAGAAAGATCACTGTGGCCTGTGTGGAGGAAGGACTGTGGTAACAGTGGAAGCGGAGAGGCTGCTGCCAGCAGGAAACTGGGTTTAATGAAGGAACGTGGGAAAGCACTTTGCAACTTTTACAATGTAGTATAGAAATGCCTGCAGCTATGATAATACTAGTTCTTATTTGAGTATTCATGTCTGGTTCAAAAATGCACAAAAAATTACAGTTCTACTCTGAGGCTGACTGGAGAGTTTTGTAAAGTTTCAAATCCTCATCCCCCTTATTAACTGGTGGCCAAACTCAAGCTATTTCACACACACCCCTTTTTTCCTCACTGTAAAGTGGAATAAGAACCCCTATCTGATTAAAGATGATGTGGGTCTTCAATTGGATAATCTGTGAACAGGATTTAGCCCAGAGCCACTCAGACCCCAAATTAGTGCTCAGTCATATTAGCTACTTTTTATTATCACTAGACTCTCTGATCTTCAATTTCTTCTTCAATAATATGAGGGCTCTAAAAATTGCTTTGTAAAGAACTTAATGGGATAAAGTATGCAAAGCCCCTAGGCCGACAACATGTGATATCCGGTAGAAATTCATTACACAGGTGTATGTAAGTGACTTGGAATGTCATAGGTAGGGCTCAGGCAATTAGGGTGAGAATAGACAATAGACAATTGGGATTATATCAAACTAAAAACATTCTGCACAGTAAACAGTCAACAGAGTGAAGAGAAACCCCTTCCCCCCCAAATGGGAGAAAATATTTGCAAATAATTCACCTGGAGAATGATTAATAAATAGAATACATAAGGAGTTCAAACAAGTCAATAGTAGAGGGGGAAAAAAATTCTTAAAAAATGAGCTAAAGAGGGGCAGTGCCTCTGGCTCAGTGAGTAGGGCGCCGGCCCCATGTACCGAGGATGGTGGGTTCAAACCTGGCCTTGGCCAAACTGCAACAAAAACATAGCCGGGCGTTGTGGCGGGCGCCTGTAGTCCCAGCTACTCGGGAGGCTGAGGCAAGAGAATCACCTAAGCCCAGGAGTTTGAGGTTGCTGTGAGCTGTGACGCCATGGCACTCTACTGAAGGTGATAAAGTGAGACTGTCTCTACAAAAAAAAAAAAAAAAATGAGCTGAAGATCCGAACATTTTGCAAAAAGTGGCATACAATGGCCAACTGGTATATGAAAAAATGCTCAACATCATTGATCATAGCATAGAAATACAAATGAAAACCACAATGCAGCATCATCTCAGCTCAGTTTAAAAGGCTTGCACTAAAAAGACAGGCAGTGAGGAATGCTGGCAAGGAGGTGGAGACTCCGGTGCGCTGTTGGTGGGAATGTTAACACAGCCGCTGTGGAGAGCAGGACGGGGGCTCCTCAAAATAGCTAAATATAGAACTACATATGACCCAGCAACCCAGTACAAAGTATGTACTCAAAAGAAAGGAAATCAACACCTCAAAGAGGTACCTGTTCTCCCGTGTTTAATGCAGCACTATTCACAATAGCCAAGATTTAGAAACAACCTAGGTGCCCATCAATGGGCAAGTGGATAACGTGGTGTATAAACACGATGGAATATTACTCAGTAATAAATAGAACGAAATCTTCTCATCTGCACCAATATAGATGGAACTGGTATGTTACATGAAATAAGCCAGGTGCAGAAAGACAAATATCATATGTTCTCACTCATATGTGGGAGCTAAAAAAGATAAGAGAGTGGATTGTTGGTTACCAGAGGCAACCAAGGAAGGCGAGTGGGGTGGGGAGAGGGAAAAGGTGAGGGGACGGGATGAAGGGAAAAAACAACTGTATTTACCACTTAACTGTACATTTAACAATGGTGAAGATGGCAAATTATATATGTAGACTTTACTTCAACAAAAATAAATTCTAATGGCTTAATATAGTTAATACGCCCCCCTTCCCTTCATATAAAAAGAAATGTCTCCTTTGGCTCATCAGAATCTAGTCGGTCACTCTGTATCTGTAAGGACAGAAAAGAAATGTCTCAGACATTCTGTTTTGAGTTAGTGCCTGGTACTTCCCTACTTCCCTGAGGTTCCACTGCTGAATTCAAAATCTATAATTATCACCAGGGTGAAAACCAAGACAAAGCTGAGATGAAAATGATTACTTGCAAACAGAGTAGAGAGACTGGAGAAGATAGCCTTCATCACTGAACTTTATGTCCAATTCGGTAAAATGGAAATTCTCTCCCTAGCAGATGGCCAAGAATTCCAGAAAACGGGGAATTGACAAGGTGATTACCAAAGTGCCTTAATCCAGTGGGGGAACTCAAATGCATCGCATCAAACAAAAGATGAATGAATATGTAACTTCTCAACTACTTTAAATTGCACTCAAATTCTATGGACACCCTGTCAACCGAGACCTGTACTCAAAACTTGTTCTCCTTTCTGCTTCTTCAAACAGTCCCTTCCTGTGGTCTCACTCAACATCCCGAGAGTTTAATATCTTTTTTCTTCAGCTGATGTTTACCAGAGGCTGGGAAGGGGAGGGGAGCAGGGGAGGTGATGAAGGAAAACAATGTAAATGCCTTTTATATCTATGAACGTGTACATTAGCTCTACCCTCACCTAGCTTGGGGAAGATGTGAAAGTTTGGGAGATGGATGGTGGTGGTGTTTGCTCAACAATCTAAATGTTAATGACACAGTACCGTACGCTAAAAAGGATTAAAATGACAAAATCCTTTTTTGTTGTCATTTTTTTATGACAGTAAAATATACATGACATAAAATTTATCATTTTAAACTTTTAGTGTACAACACTGTCAAATTAAGTACGTATAGACTGTTGTGAACACCACCATCGATCTCTGTGATTTTTTATCTCCCCCATTGAAAACTATTAAACGCTAATTCCCCATTTCCCTAAGCTCCTGGGAACCACTTTTCTGTTTCTATAATTTTGATACCTTTAGGCACCTCCTATAAATGGGATCATGAACTTTGTGCCCCTTTGTGACCCATGTATGTGGCCCATGTATGTCACTTAAAGTAACATCCTCAAGGCTTGTCTATGTTGTACCACGTGCCAGAATTTCCTTCTTTTTAATCTGCTCATCCGTCAGTAAAGACTTGGGTTGTTTCTCCCTTTTGGCCATTATGAATAATGCCGCTGTGAACATGGGCATGTGAAGACCTGTTTGAGTCCCTGCCTTCCCTCCTTTTAGGTTATATCCAGAAGTAGAATTGCTGGATCACATCCTAATTGTATGTTTAGTTTTTTGAGGAATCATCAAACCATTTCCCACAGAGGCTGCAACCATTTTCCATTTCCACCAGCATGTACAATTACAAGGGTTACCATTTCTCCACATCCTCACCACACTTATTTTCTGTTTTGAAAGGAGTCATCCTCATGGCCATTATCACGTGATCAAAGTTGCCTAGTGAAATGGAAGCCGTTTACTTCTGAAGTGAGATCATGATATTTCTCTAAACTCTGATTATGAGATTTCAACCTTTTTCAATGAAAGCTTATCGCTGCAGGATTTACCAGGTAGCAATAAGTCACTGTGTTATTGGGCTCATCACATGGCTGAGATGGAGGAGAAAGGACACCAGGAGAAAGGGCACCCAGGCTGCCAGGACACAGAGTGGCCAGGCGAGGGAGGTGGAGGCCGAGAGGGATGCTGGGAGAGAGTCCTGGCAAGACCCCGGGTTCTGCATAGGAGAGTACAAGCTGTCCCCACATCCTGGTTTAAGTGGCAATAAATTTTCCTTTTCTTTCTTCTAGCTTCTTCCTTCTACCCTTTACTTCTCTGTTTGATTGATCTAGTTTTTTTTTATTATTTCCCAAAGTTCCGAGTTCCAAGCCATCAATCAGGGAATACCGTCCACACTGGGGTTCATGTGAATGACACTACTTGGACTTGTATAGTGCACAACCTGCACCACAATATGGGGCAGCCATGGCCACTGAAATCCAAGACTGAAATATTCTCAAATATTATAAATGTGCATTTACACATCTAAGCCTATTTTAATAAAATGTTTTGTGGTTTTGACTTTACAGTTGCTTTATGCAAATTAATAAAATCTGTGATGATACATATATGCACAAGAAAGGGTATTGTCTATGGAATTTTTATAATAGAAAAAATGAAAACAAATGTCCATTAATATGATACTGGTTATATAAATTACAGCAACTCCATGTAGCTGTAAAAAAAAGGAACATACTTTTATGTACTAATATGGAAAGATTGCCAAGATACACTGTTAAGTAGGTAGAAAACAATGAGTCCTGTATGCTACCATTTTTGGAAAAGAGAGGGAAATGGAATGTATGTATAACATTGGCTTGCATGTGGATGAAATATCCCTCAAAATACACAAATTAAGTATAGTAGTTACCAAAGGTATAGTACTATAGGAGGATGGCTACTACTGGGGAATTGGGTATATAAATGAGATGGGAGAATTTCCTTTATATATATTATTTATTAACTTAGATTTTCAACCATGGAAATATATTCCATGTACATTCCTGAGCTCCAGAGACGAGAAGACTACCAGCTCCTTTCCAGACCCCACTGCAGCTGGGGATTGAGAAAATTTCTACAAACTGGGTGTTCTTTGAAGGGATATACGGAATGGGAGATGGAAGTGGGTGAATACTCACTTCCCGCTGCTTTGGCGAGTACGTCCGTGGGTGCTGAGAGGCAAGTGTGATGTAGGTGGTGGCAGCAGGACTTTTTGTTCCCTGCTGGGTCACCAGCTCCTGCGTGCTGCCGTAAGGCAGTGCCTTGTGGATACCTCCCGGCATCTCCACATCTCAGGCAGACAGCAGCTGCTTCCTGACCCCATGTGCTGGTCCCTGGATTGCAGCCGTGGTGTTTTTATCTCAAGAGCTCCACTTGCAGCCTCCGACTCCCCGAATTCCTGCTCCGGGCACAGGTTGTAGCTCCCCTGGCAGGTTAGTGCTCGAGGTTGTTGTGGTGCCCCTGGAATTCATTTCTGGACACCAAGCAGTTCACTCCTCTCAACCTTCCCAAAGGTTCCACGGGCCTTCAGTTTCTGATGTTACAGCCCTTTCTACTTAAAAGACCCACAAGGATTTCTAGTTTTTACAGTAAGTCTCACTCATAAAATTATATACTAAAATTTAAATAAATATAAAAGGGAAAATCACTAAAAACATTTAATTCTCAAAAAGGACTTCTTGCACGGTGTACTACTGCCAAAACCTCTTGTTATCCTGGTAAAACAGCAAGTATTTAATGAGTATCTATTGGCTTAGTAATAGACGAAGTGATTTAATAACTTACCTTGTCCGATTAGCATAGATGTCTATGTGCACAAGTGGGAGGCTCTGTGTGCGCATGTTTGTGTGTACAGAGAGGCAGACACAATCTCTGTTTCTAAAAATAATCCTTGGAGCAGAAGACAAACTCAAATATTTCTTCTTCTTGCTTTTATTTAACTCAAAATAGCTAATAACATAAAAACATTTAAAAAATATCTCCAATGCTTGACTAGTCAGTTAATTTTGGTTGATGATACTTGATTATTTAGTCCTTGCTTGTTTCCAGCATGTCATAACAGAATCTAACATAAAGCATGTCTTTAACAGTTTACAGTAGGGCGTAAGCCTGTATATTTAGATCCAAATCAAAAACCATGATGTAGTTATTAGTTTTGACTTTAACTATTTTTCTCTAGCACAGAAACTTATTAAAACTATTAACCATAAATAGGCCAGTTATTAATTGATTTTCAATGAAATGCCCACATACAGCACATATACACTGTAGTATGTATGTGTGCACCCTTTCCTACTCAAAATATGAATGTCTCTATTCTGTACAGTGGAGTTACATCATAAACATATTGAACGTACATTTATCAAATCCACGAGGTCAGTAAAAAGGAACCGATAAGGAAAGTAACACCCAATCCTGTGGTGATACTACCTATTTGATGAGTGCAGGCCCTTGAGGAAACCCAGACAGGTGTTTGGCCCCACTGCTGGCCCTCCACTCACTGCCCTTTCACATCTTCCTCTCCCAGGGCAAACATCTTGCCCAGTTGACTATGATTCTAGTGTTGAAAGGTACGTGCTTTTAATACAAAATGGCCCCTAAACAAACACAACAACTTCATCTGGTCTTCAACCAACACTGGAGTGAAAACCAGCTGCGGTCGCGGTATTGGCCCAACGGCGCCTTTCTGAAGGACTTTCCAGGGTCATCCTCACAGTCCATCCTAACTTCTGTGCTGACATCAGAAGCTAATCCCCCTGGATATGATGCAACCCCACTGTAATGTAAACTACAATGCCACAATATTATCATTAGAATTGAATTTCCAGTTTAATTCCTTCCTCACATTCAGCGTGGTGTGTTTCTGTTAACACTGTCCTGGTGCCGGCACTTCACAATGCAGCCATCACCGGCTGAGAAAACCTCACGGTGAAAAGATTAGTGTGTCATTAAGATCTGAACGAAAAAGCTGCCAAAGGTGATCAGTCTCAGTAGGACTCAGGATATGATTTTCAATTAGCAAATGGTGCGAATGGAGCACAGGGTGACTCTGTTTTGCGACACCCTGGTCCTGGTCCTCCCAGGAATCTGCGGTGGCTTCCTTTTCATGGGTTTCTACGTTGGCAGCTACATTCTACTTCTTAAACAGCTGGCCTTCACCTGACCACTGCCCTGGTTCAGTTTCTATTTTTAAAAGCACCATTCTAATGGAAAGGTCCCTGCCCTGAATTAAGCTGGGACTGAATTTTACCACTAGCTAGAGCTGTTATGTCATCGAGTTTAGGTTAATTTGGTAGGTATCGATTTCCTTGGCTGTGTCTTCGAAACTTGCCTCAGTTTCTTTTAGCCGTGTAGGATTTCTACCTGGGCTGCAGATGAGGGTAAAATATCCCATGGAGCACTCCTTCAATAACCACATTCGGAAAATCTGAAAAACAAAAGGAAAAACTGCTTTCCTTAATGTGCCACAATAAAATATCATTGCATTTTTCAGAATGTCACAAGGCAAGGCCCATGGAGGCACAGGAATCTGCATGGCGAGCACTCTGCCCTGTTCTGGAGTGCTATCAGTCATGCCGAGCCAGCCCACAGCCACTGGCGCACGCCGCCGGGCGCTGCAGGAATGCACCACCAGATTTGTAGCTTATTGATTTAAGGGATGTTCTAATGGTTAATGCTGCTAGGCCCCAGCTCTTTATCTGAATGTTTTCTCACAAGGAAGATGGATTACACTAGCAATTCAATTTCTAACAAAATCTCAATATACTTGAAGGAATTCCAAGATTTCTACTGGGAATACTTTGCTGCAGTTTTTCCATTGTGGTTTACAGCAGGGCTTAGTCCCAGTTGTCTCCACTCTACTTGTCCTATTACACCAGCTTCTGGAGAGCAGTGAGATGGGGCCTGTCTTCTGAAAATTAAAAGGGCAGATTTCTGACATAAGCCATTCTGCCAAACCTGAAAAATCAGCTATGTTATTGTAGGAGATAAAAAGGAAACTCAGAAATGCAGAGAATATGATACCACATTCCAGTTATGAGAGCAGGTAAAATGTGAATGGGTTATTTCAATCGGAAGCAATCTGTCTCATGGTTCATAAGTTTAATTTCTAAACGCCAATCTGCACATAGTTATATACAAAAATTTTGCTAAATCCAAGCATTTTAAATAAATATAGTATTATATAAGAAAATTAAGTGGTCCACTATCTTAAGAACAAAATAACGTGTTCATCTGCTCCCTACAAAGTGCTCCCTATGTAAAACCGCTAACAGGGCATTGGGCTTCCCCAGAGAAGGCAGGAAAGCTCACAGAGGTGCAGGCAGAGGGCGCTAACCAGGTGGGAAGTCTGTGGCAGGAGGGAGCCTGGAGGATTCACAGACCTGGATAGAGGCCAGTGTAGCAAGAGGAGCGTGGGTGAGGAGCTAGGGGACAGGCACCAAGTCATGCCTGAGAAGAATGGACAGGAATTCTTCATCTGAAACGCAATGAGAAGCTCTTGAAGGATTTTAAAGCAGACTGAGACAGGATGGGATTGTGCTTTGATAAGAAGATTCTGGCTGTCAACTGGACCAAGTTCAACATAGAGACGAGATCAGTTCAGAGTCTGCTGCAGGTGTTCAAGAGGGAAAAGATGGTGGTATGAACAAGATTGTGAGGGCAGAACGGAGGAGAGGTGGAGAGGTTCTCCAGAACTAAAAGATGTGCCCGACTGACAAATCAGATGTGTCAGGGTGGGGAAAGAAGTCAGGATGCCCGCTGGGTTTCTGGCTCACATCACCAGGAGAAGTGGTAGAAGACCTAGGATGGCCCATCAACTCAACTCTTGTTGAGTTTGAGTCAGTCTCGAGACTCAACAAAGGGGAAGCCAAGTAATACCTGGGGGTGGTGATAAGTTTACCCCTGAGCCCTGGATCAGCCACTTGATCACAGTGTGACCTTAGGTGAGTTATTTAACTTCTCTGTGCCTCCCTCTCCTCAACTGGGAAAGAGATTCCACAATAATGCCTACCCTGGAGCGGTGAAGATGATGAGAGAGACAAAGGGCTGAGATTTGGGCGTGGCCCAGTAAGTATCGGCTATTTTATAAACCAAATACTAATTACTGTAAATGTAAGTAAATAACGGCCTCAGTCCGTGTCACGGAACATATCATACGCAAGTCAGGGAGACAAGCAAACGAACAAAGTATGTTTTATTTTTATTTTTATTTTTCTTTTAAAGAGGAAAGGCTCGGTAGCAGAGAGATGGCAGACTAGAGTCTAAAAAGGCCGAGCTCCTCAACTGGCTCAGTCTTCCCCTTTTTATCTCCAGTCAAAAACTGCAGCCCATGGGTACTTTTCTCATTTGTCAGTTTGAATCAGGCTGGAGAAGTGGGTTCCAGCTTTTACAGAAGCAGAAGCAAGTCTCAGTTTCCAGGTCCCAGGAAGTTAAGTTTCTATAAATTCCTGACAGCTGAGTCACCATAGGAAAACCTTGCAGGTGTGTCCTTGGGGCCTCCTTGAGAAACAAAGTATGTTTTTAAAACACCTCCAATACATGAGCACCCAGTTATCTTTGGTTGCTGATATCTGATTTCTTAGTGTTTACCTTTCCCCAAAATGAAGTGACACAGTTTTTCATTAAACATATCCTCAAAAGAGAGCAATAGGTCTTACACCTGCATATTTCAAATGCAATCAAAAGCAATGATTTGGCTATGTTAATTTTAATCTTAAATATATTTCTTCCACAAAGAAGCATATTAAAATCAATAGACATGAAGAGTCATTGATTAATTTTAAGTAAAATACCCAACAGTGGCTCGGTGCCTGTGGTTCAATGGGCTAAGGTGCCAGCCACGTACACCTGAGCTGGTGGGTTTGAATCCAGCCCTAGCCCGCCAAACAACAATGACGCCTGCAACCAAAAAATGGCAGGGCGTTGTGGTGGGCGCCTATAGTCCCAGCTACTTGGGAGGCAGAGGCAAGAGACTCGCTTGAGCCCAGGAATCGGAGGTTGCTGTGAGCTGAGATGCCACAGCACTCTCTCCAGGGTGACAGCTTGAGGCTCTGTCTCAAAAATAAATAAATAAATAAAATAAAATAAAATAAAATAAAATACCCAATAGAACATATGACATGCAAGGAGCACACATGCCTTTATCCTCTGCCATACAAAGCGTAAGTCTATTTGAAGGTCAGTGAAATTATATTATAAGCATATTTAGCTCAAATGGATTTGATTAAGTAAATTCAGCAAAAAAGGACCAAAAGGAAAATAACATTAAATACTACGGGTAATTTTGCAGCACTGGTAATATGCTCAGTGGTGACAAGGGAAGGGCAAGGGGGCAAAAGAGCAGGGCACAGGGCCAGGGAGGGACAGGGGTGGGACAGTGAGGGGAGAATCCGTGTGGAGGTGCTCTCGGGCAGAGTCCTGAATGAAGGGACATCACGGCTGCCTGGGAGGGTAGCTGGGGAAGGGCGGCTCAGCAGACAGAAAGTGAGTGTTAAGGCCCTGAACATGCTGTCTGCCAAGGGCTGAACACATGCTCGGTGCTGAGATTTAGAGGGTAAATGAGAGAGAGAGAGAGAGAGAACAAGAGCAAGATGGTTTGTGACCATTAGTATGAAGGAAACAAAAAAGGCATTCTTATAAAAGTGCTTGGGATGGAGGGATTTTATAGCACTGTCTCCCAGCTAGGGAACAACAGTGAGGGGAACGAGGCTTCGGCTTTTTCCCTCATCTGTTCCGTGCTACTTTAAGCTTTGGATTTTGGCCTCAGCACATGCATGATTTAATCCAATGTCCGCTACTGCTTCAATTACTCAGGAAACTATTCTGCCCTTGATTCCCCTTAAAAGGTGACAAGAAGGAATGTGACTCAGGGTAAGTTTTGTTGCTATTTTTGTTGGTTTTCATTTATTTAATAAACATCTGCTGTGAACAGGTGGAGGGACTCACAGAGGCTGTTGGAGATGAGTGGCCTAGGAGCTCCCTGAAGCCGTGGCAGCAGCAGGAGACTTGGTAGAGCACAGAGCCTAGTGCTGAGACCAGGAGATTCAAGGTGGGGACATGGCAGGAGCCCTGGGGTCAACGGGAAGAGGTTAGCACATCTGAGGCCCAGAAGGAATTCCAGCTTGGCTAGTGGGGAGAGTGTGAGGGGGTTCCAGCTGAAACACAAGCCCAGAACAGTCCACAGAGGGCTTTGGAAACCACAGTAAGAGTCTGGGGCCCGCAGCGGAGGGCTCAGTTGAAATACAATACTGTGATTCTGCTGTATACCTGGGTAGTCACAGCCAGAACAAGGAAGAGATTTGAAAGAAGCATAGTGAGAAGAGCAGAGGGCTGTGACAGCCTTCAGAAGAGCTGCCAGTGATTGGAGGGACAGTGAGAAGGCCAGGAGAGATGGTGTTCGAAGGAGACGAGATTGGTCAGCACGATGAGCTGATGAGAGGCCAAAGGAGACGAGGCCTGAAAAATGTCCATAGCGTTTGGTCACCCTGAGGTCACTGGGACCTCGGCAAGAGTTGTTTTGAATTTTTCAGAACATCTAAATAAAGATAAAAACATACATGCTTTTCAATGTTAAGAGAGTACTCTCCTAGCTGGCTCACGCCTGTAATCCTAGCACTCTGGGAGGCCAAGACCGGTGGATTGCCTGAGCTCAGGAGTTCAAGACCAGCCCGAGCAAGAGTAAAACCCTGAGTGTTGTGGTGGGACCTATAGTTCCAGGTTCTTGGGAGGCTGAGGCAAGATGATCACTTGAGCCCAAGAGTTTCAGGTTGCTGTGAGCTATGATACCACAGCACTCTACCCAGAGCAACAAAGTGAGACTCTGTCTCAAAAAAGAAAAAAAAAAAAAAGAATAGAGAGTACTCTGCTGACTTCTGATAGTAAAAGCTAAGAGGATAATGTTCAATTGTTAGCATTTTCCAAGAAGATAATATTTAATTGTCAGATTTTTTTTTTTTGAGACAGAGCCTCAAGCTGTCACCCTGGATAGAGTGCTGTGGCATCACAGCTCACAGCAACCTCCAATTCCTGGGGTCAAGCGAGTCTCCTGCCTCCGCCTCCCAAGTAGCTGGGACTATAGGCGCCCGCCACAACGCCAGGCCATTTTTTTGGATTGCAGCTGTCATTGTTGTTTGGCGGGCCTGGGCTGGATTCGAACTCGCCAGCTCAGGTGTACGTGGCTGGCGCCTTAGCCCGTTGAGCCACAGGCGCCGAGCCTAACTGTCAGATTTTTAAAGAAAAACACTCTTGATTTTGTGGGGGTCAGTATTATCTGCGAAGATATTTCCATATTCAGTATCTCTGGATTAATAACCTGAACAACTTACTAAGAGGCATCGTAACACAAAATTATAGTAAAAATAAAGTTTCTCTCTGAATTAAATGTTAAATAGTTGCAGAATATATCATTAGTATAACAAACCTGATCCATGAAACTGGGTTGGTCAGAATTCCAAGAAAACAACTGGCTTGCTTGTACTTGTTTCCTTCTTCTACTAAACCTGTGATTTCTGATTCCTTTCAAACAAGAATCCCCTTATCTTGCAAATCTCCATCCACACTGCCATGCTACCAATGAATGACACCTACTTCTTACTCTTTCCAGCTCAAAACATTTATGTCTGACATTCCTTCCCTGAAATTTCCACCTGTTCTTTGTTGAAGCCAGGTGCGTAGCACACGGTAGATGCTGACCAATAACCTAGGAAAACTGGATTGAGAATCATAAAATATCTTCTCTCTTCCATCAGACAACCTGGTTGCTCTTGTCTACAGTGATCATTGCACCCTTTATATTTCTGTAGGAATTTCAATAAGTTGCATGAAGTATCTCCATTTTAAAAACACAGTACTTTACATGGCCTATTTAATCCAGACTAGGTTGCACCATGGATATATGTTTAATATAACATTCTTCACTGCAGAGACATTATAGGAAAAACACTATGAGATCACACTCTTACATAGCAAAGGTAGTTCTCGCTGATTAGAGTGTTAGGAAGGGTTCCCCAACAGAGGAAGGCTGTGTCCTGGCCAACCTTCTTTACACTGATAGTGAAGAGGGTGCTCTGAGTACTTGCATCCTTGTCTCAGACAGCAGTACCCATTTTCTTGCCAGCGATAAGGCTTTATTATCAGAAATTAGGAATGGTTTCAATGGGTCCTCTATGCATTGCTATCTAGTTGCTATGCTATATAGTGACTCTCAGACACAAGACTGAAAATTTACTATATATGGAAAGAGCACAGTGGGAGAACTCAGGTAACAAAAGGTGTCCAGCCATCAGCCATCTGACACTGGATGAGTTAGGGACCTCCCTGAGCCCTGATTTTCATATTCAGCCAATGATAATACCTGTTAGCTTAGTTCACGAGGTTGTTAAGACGATTAAATGAGATGATGTCTGAGAATCCACTCACAAAGAGCTGCACACAGAACAATCTGAGAGGGGCTCAGAGGAATAGGAATTTCTTGGCACAAAGAAAGGACTCAGGCAGAAATATTGATCATTAGTTACAGTTAAACCAATTAATTGTATTTAAAATATACAACTTTTAAAAATACATAGTTGACCATTAGAGACATTGCAATCTAAACAGAAGCTGAGATTCACCAGCAATTTATCTACACAGCTTTTGGAAGGGAGCTTCTTAAAAAAGGATTAGAATCTCAAATTTGACCCCTGGCATGTGGAAAAGAACAAGCAGAGGGCAAAATAATGCAACAAAAAACCCTTAAAGACCTCAAATACTTTCCCCACTTATTACTCTAATTCAAAATAGACCAGTAAGAAAGAAAGAAAAATTACATTTCCTCCTGAAAGGCTGGCCCCAATTAAAATTCTAAATGTCTCTTACACCAAGAGCACTGGTTTATTGGCAGATTATTAAGCCCTGGACCAATGTCACTCTGTTAGACCTGTATTAAAAACGTGGTTTATGTGGTGCAGGGTCAGATCAGTAAAGAGCTGTTAGCAGATGACAGGTTTGATTACCGCTGGCTGCAGGCAAGACGTATGGATCCCTGAGGAACAGCAGCACAGGCTGGTGGGACAGTTTGCTGGAAAGGTCAAGAACAGTCATGTCAGCATCAGGGGACGACGGTAAACAGAAAACACTACAAACTAGCTTTGAGGGGATCAAACTGCTGTGCGGGGATGTCTCGAGCTTTATGTATCTAACAGTGTGGGTGAATAATAGAAAACGGAGTTGGAGGGAGCAAACTAGCTCTGCACTCATCTTCTGAACATTTCTTTGTGGAATATGAAGCAGATGCAAAATCTAGGCAATAAATCATGGCTGAAAAGTGCTTTCTTAAAAAATATCATAATATGATGATGGATAAAACATTCTTATTACTTGTATGAAAGAATGCAGGGCTCTAACCCCTTCCCTCCTAAGTATAACTGGTTATTTCTGTAAGACCCTATCAAATATTTATAATCTTAAAACCAATTTCCTAACAAAAGTTTTCAAGAAAAACATGACCTGAACGATTAAACATTTAACAAAACCAGGGTCCTGTTCCTGGTCAGTGTAACTCTGGATTGACTAGTATTAGTTCTTACCTTGACTCTTCAGATTCTGTCTCATCAAAAGATCTAAAAATTTTTGATAAAGGAAAAGAAAAAGAGAAAAACCACATCAGCTGGGTCACTGCTTATGTCAACAAAGAAAAACAAGCTAGTATCTTAGAGCACTGAATTGTGAAACACTGGAAAAAAAAAAAAAGGAGTTGTGATTTTTCACTGAGTCATACCATGATTACTACACATACCTCGCCCTAAGGAAAACTCAGACTGGGATACTCTTTGATTTCTGTTTTCCTGAAGATCACTTAAAAATCCTAATGTTTTCTTACTACTTTGGGGCTTATATAATAGAGAAAAGATTTCACTGCCATTGCTATTATTTCTTCCAAAAACACGTGAACATGTATGAAGCCTAGCCTCCCAGCAGACGCAGACAAGCGGGAGCAGAACACCCGACCCTGAGGATTGCTTAGTAAGTATATGGGACAATTCTTGCTCTGAGATGAGTAAAGACTCCTCACAGCCCTGAGTCAACAGCGCTGGCGAGGAGCTGGCAGGTGCTCACAGCAGATGGCCACACCCTCTGCCCTGCGTGCATTTTCAGAGAGCTTGCCATGATTTGACTTTCTGTATGTGGATTTACTACACCACGGACGCTGCCTCTGAGGCTAGCTCAGCCCCAGTTGTGTGCCCATAGCTGGGCAAGTGGCTTGTTTCAAAGCAAATCCTAAGAGGGGACTTTTCCTGACTGCTGGTGATCTCAAATCTCTGGTTCCTCATAGACAGATTAGGTCTGTACCCCGCCATCGGAAGTTCCCTGAGGGAAGGGAAAGAGGCTCTTGTTGGAAGGCCTGGGTTCTGCCAGCCATGAGGCAAGACATCTCAGGAAAAGCTCTTAATTCCTGAGTCTCTGTTTGCTCAACTACAAAATGAGGGAAGTTGGATCAAATCGTCTTTAAGGTCTTTTATAGCTTTAAAATTATATGAGTACATGTACCAAGAGGACATGGGCTTTGCTTGAGTATCCGCAAATAAACAAATTAGACTCTGAACAGACCATCTAGGTTCATAGTTCCCACCACATAACATCATTCTATGTAATGGCATAATTTAAAAGTTTGATTCTTTAAGTTTAAACAAGAGCTACTAAGCCTCGGCCACTTGGCCAAGATGGGGACGAGGATTTCAGAGGAATTCCTCTGACCACAAGCAGGGGGCGAGCAAGTGCTGTCCCAACCCAAAGGAATGGGCATGGCTAGGCTGGCCCTTCTGGCACCACCCTGGGCTATTTGTCAGGCCAATCAGTTACTGGAGAGTAACTTAAAATACGCACCCAATATGTAAACCACATTCTTACCCACAACTTTCTGCCTTTGGTAGAGAGGGCAAGTGTCGCACGTTTAGAAAATCAAGGAACAGTTTGGGAAGTTCTTCATTTTCTAAAATGACAGCCTGTGAAAGCAGAAAACAGAATTAGAAACTGGAGTGAAAGTTTGCTAGGCGATCAATCAAACGAACTATTTCAAAAAGTCATAACCGTCCATCAAAGTTCTTGCCAGCAACACTCCTCACAATCAATATGAGGGGTGGTCCCCATGTCACCCACCAAGAACTCAGGCTGTGCAGTCCACCAAATGCTGCATCTCATCTGTTCTTTCATTCAACCAGCGCTTACAGAGCACCTACAGCATGCCAGATGTGCACTAGGGGACACGACAGGGGGCCCTGCCTTCAGGAAGAGTCTAAGCAGAGTGAATATTTCAAAACCTGGAAACAGCAAGAATACTGCTAAGCTATGTAAATCAAATTTTCCTTACTGAGTGATAAAGTGGTCTGGGGATGTGTTTGCAAGTGACTCCACCGGATACTGCTGCTGATTCGGAAATAGCATAAATGGTTTTTCCAACTGGAAGATTTAGTCAAAACCCCTTAGCTATCACCTGTTTCCGCATTAGGATCAACTGACATTTATTGCCATTTGGACAGCTACAGGGTCAGTAGCAACTTCACTGCTAAGTGTAAATCAGTGTATATACTGAAAAAAAAAATCTATAGTTCTTCCATTTAGAGGGCTTTGCTAAATAGCTGGCATAATGGCATAACCATGTCAGTACTCAGAGATCCAAATTATGCAATTTCAAGGAGAAAGCTGATAGAGAACTACAGAGACTTTTTTTTTTTTTGGAGACAGAGCCTCAAGCTGCCGCCCTGGGTAGAGTGCTGTGGCATCAACTCACAGCAACCTCCAACTCCTGGGCTCAAGCGACTCTCCTGCCTCCACCTCCCAAGTAGCTGGGACTACAGGCGCCCACCACAATGCCTGGCTATTTTTTGGTTGCAGCCGTCATTGTTGTTTGGCGGGCCCGAGCTGGATTCGAACCCACCAGCTCAGCTAGCGCCTCAACCACTTGAGCCACAGGCACCAAGCCCAGAGTCTGTTCTTGTATCTATGTATTTTCAAAAGTCTGCCAGAGTGTGTGAATGGATGGCTCATTTGCTGCCGCCCTCTCCCCTTTTTTCCCAAAGATAACATGAGAAAAACATCAAAGACTATATATATGTAATAATCTCTGAAATTAACATAACTGTTCTTAAGGGTCACTTTTCATAACTTAACATGGGGTAAGTTTTGTCCAATGAGCATGTGTTGTTGGAAGAACAAAGAGAATTGAGTGGGAGATGTCATTCACACAGCTGATCAGGAATACTGTGTGAGCTGATGGGTACGGTCAAACGATCTGCACCTCATACTTAGCTCCATACAACATCTCCCTTTCAGCCATGGTTTACAGACTGAATTGCTCCATTTCTCGCCAGATTTTGGAATAATGTCACTTGGTTCAGGACATACAATTGGGGTAGATGAGTGGCTGCAAGGTTGCCACTCCTCCCAGGCTGTCCTCGGGTCTACACGTGTGCACAGCCCTCCTGCAGGTCTGTCCTAGGGAGGGTCATCTGGAAAGCCAGCTCTTTAGGGAGCTGCTAGTGTTCCTCACACAGCCCACTGTACCCACTGAAGCTTAAGGACTAAGAAGAGAAGCCATGTGGGGGTTACACCCTATTCATTGAATAACCATTTACTGGGCATCTATTACATTAGACGTCGGATATGGCGATGAGTATTACCGGTCCATTGGAACATAGGCTGGTAGAGAAAACTAGTGATGAACAAGTAAATACACACACAAAACAACTTAAACTTCCCTTGGAATATAGTGACATAGATAGTATACACGGCTCTCTGGTATTTCCCTATCCGCCAGTCCCTCCCTCCCTCCCCCACTGTGTGTGCATGTTTACTATCCTGATTATAAAAATAGAACAACGAAAAGTTTAAAAAATAAGATAAACTAAACATCTCTGCCCAGAGGCATCATTTCATTACTATTTCAGTTAAATTTCCTGACGCTGTTTCACCTTTATCTAAATTTTTACCTATCCAAGGAAATGTTTTGAGTGACCAAAGTTCATGCTTTCAGGGTCCAGAACTCAGAAAGTTCTAAGAATCATCACACACATAAAACTCCAAGGTATTTTTGCTGTGATACAAGTTTCAATGATTACTGAGTTTTTTCCAAGTATCTGCTTAACACTTATTTGAATAATAAAGCTTAATGTTGTAACAAATATAGACCTGTTCCCCCAGGCAATAGTTTTAATTATCTGTACAAGCGGTAGCTTTCAGATTAAAACAAAAAAAAAATGGGGGAGGGTATAACATTCTTATCTCCACCCCCACCTTTTTAAAATAAATTAAATCAATAACAAGTGTGGGACACTTTTAATGACCTGAACTACTTAATTTCCAGGATCTTTGGACATGTCATCCATCACGGCGGTATAGAGGGAGACATCTCTTGAGTGTTCAGGGGGTTACTCTGGTTTTATTAATGCAAGATTTAGGGAATTTTAACAAGGTGAATTGTTTATTTGCCTTGACAGATTGGCTTACAATGCACTGGCTACATCTACAGCATGATCATTAATGACAAAAGACAGGCAAAAAGCTGTTTACACTGCAACATAGGGACAGGAATTAATCCTGCTCAGCCTCCCCAAACAGAGTTCTCCAAATAGAAGATCACACTGCTTTAGGTAAAGTATACTGGCAAAAAGGAATACAGAAAACTCCAGAAATCTGTATTGATTTTTGCTAAATTTTCACTGCATATTCTCAAATAATATTTTCCATGAAACGATGACCAATATGTACTTTAGGATTTAGTTGTAAAGAAGGCGGCACTGGCAGTTAGTTAAACCTTCAGTTTCGTAGATTGAACTATTTCCCAAACTCTCTTTTAAAGGTTATAAAAAAAAGAATTAACACTTCAGTCCAAACTGAGATGAAGGGTAACATAGCAGCATTTGCCTGATTTAATACACTATGAACAAGTAGAATGACTCATTTAATTAGTGCAGAGATACAAAAGAGGAATTAAATTAGTTGAACCAAATCTTTCTCTTTACAAACACGTGATCTCATTTGCGCAGTGAATGGGGCCTCATGATGCTCCATCGTCATCTTCCACTTCTTGCAAAGCTCTCGTGCAGGAGGAAATGCCCCTTCTTGAAGCTGCTCCCTGGGTCACCCCACATACCCTCGACTCTTGTCTGAAGCTCTTAATTTTTAAAAACAAACCAAAGTTTTGAATATCAAATCCTACTTCCCCCTGGTCTGAGATTGCTTATCTTCATTTCCGATTCATTTTCAATGGTCGTTTTCACCTTATAGAGGCTCTGTGGTGTAGGAGTATGTGGGCTCTAGAGGAAGACCTGGGCTCAGTACCTTCCCTGTCTTCTTTAAAGGGTGGTCGTGAGGATTAAATGAGATGTCTCTGTCCTATGATTAGCATCTAACACATGTCAATTCTCTTTCCTTTGAGCCTTTCTGTTGTATCAATTCCCAGCAACCTATTTCACTCTCTTTGGAAGCTTAGATTATTGCCCCTCTGGTGAACAGAGCCTCTTAGTCCTCTATAATCTCAGGGGTCCTTTGGAAAATCATACAAAAGCCGAGTATGTTGGGTAGGGCGTGGTGGCTCATGTCTGTAATCCCAGTACTCTGGGAAGACAAGGTAGGAGGATCACTTGAGGTCAGGAGTTCGAGACCAGCCTGAGTAAGAGTGAGACCCCCGTGTCTACTAAAAATAGAAAAATAAGCTAGGCATGGTGGCGTGTGGCTTTGTAGTACCAGTTATTTAAGAGGCTGAAGCAGGAGGATCACGTGAGCCCAGGAGTTTGAGGTTGCTGTGAGCTAGACTAAGGCCATGGCATTCTAGCCTGGGCTATGGCATGCGACTATGTACCTTAAAAAAGAACAAAACAAAAAACCCAAAAAAACCCTGAGTATTTTGCTTGCTAGAAAATACACATACATATCACTGTGCTCTCAGTGGCCGTAGGTTCACAGACTCCTGACAGTCCAGCCCAGGACACCTACTTTACTTTAGCTCAGATGTGGCAGCAACACTGCCAGGCCCACTTTGCTTTGGCCTGGAGCGGAGTGCATGGCTGGGCTGTGCTGTACGCCAGCTCCCCAGAGGACATCCTGGCCTGCTTGCACCACTTTCTCCCTCTTTGTCAATCAGGGCCCCGCTGGAGGGGGTGTTGCCTTGTTACTAGAATCCATTAATGCTCTCGGATCTGGGCTGAGGTGGAATATCTGTCTGGCAGTGACACTACCATGGTAAAGGATTCCTTCTGATGAGATCAAAACCTATTTTCTGATGAGCTCAAAACTAATTCTAGGAGGTCATTCATATTCATGCCTCCCGCGTTCTCTTTACATCGTTAGATAATGCAATAATCAGTGGTATGGAGGGTTCCCAAAGCTAACAAAATATTAGGGAAAATAATGGTTGTTAACTCTACTGCCGCCGGGTCACAGCAGAGCTGGTGAATGAAGCCCCTACGTGCCACCCCCGGAACGCAGGGGTGTTCTGAGCTGCAAGATGGCCCTGGGTCCCAGGCTCCCTGCTGTCTGACTGAGGACCTGGTGATTCTGGGCCTGACTTCCAGCGCTGCTCACCTTATTCCTGGACGCAAACGGCACACGCAGCCCAGCAACTACTTTCGGCAGTAAAACGTCAGAGTTCAAAATGAGCACGACAAGTTAGAGAAAAAGCTGGAAATAAATCTCATGACATTTTACAGATGTATGTACTGAGTGAAACATGGCAGGAGGCGGAATTATCCATGCATGATGGAGAGTGGCTGTTTACAAGAAGGGTGGGGGGTCTCCAGAGGTACCACACAAGGTGTCAAATAAGCTCAACTGTCCTCTCACCCCACCTGCTGCAATGTTATCAAGCCCCCCATCCCCAAAGAGAAATAAGAATAAACCTAGGAAGAGGTAGAGGCAAGCAACGAAAAAAAAAAAAAAACTAAAAGATTTCAAAAATAGTTTCCATAAAAAGAGGTCATGCAATGGCAGGTTCCAAGCATGGAGGGTGGCAGCGGAGGGCCGAGGTAAGAATAGATCTTTCCTCTAACTACCATTTCTGTTAAGAAAGATGGCGGCTGGCTAGCCAGCGTCTGCAAAGCTGCTGAAATGGAAAGAAAGTACTGTCATACCAGCTGGAAAGGAGTCTGTCTCTACACTGAAGCCTGTACAATAAAATCAGCAAAATGTCACATGTACGGGAAGAGGTACATCAAAGAGCTTCTAAATACTCCGGGCTATTTAATACACCTGCAGGTTAGAGATACCATAGAATTAACAGAAAAATGCACTAAGGACATTTCCACCCAGCCTGTCACTTAGGATTATATGTAGACCAAAACACAGGTTATTATTAAGAGGCTCAAAGGGAATGAGGTTCAGTCAAAGAACTGGACCAAGTGTGTGATATACTATATGATTTACTTTGACACTGCTTACACCCGACTACGATAAATACTAAAAGTAGGCGATGGAGTGTATTTTGTAAAAAACAAAATTAATTATCTTTCTTTATACCATGTTACTCACTTTCATAAGAATAAATGATTTCCCTTAAATAGACTAGACACTCCTTCTAAAAGCCAAATGGAAAAAAAAATCTTATACTCTATGAAAGCATTTACAAAAAATCGCCTGAATGGGGTAGAAAAACAACAGCATTGCTACCAGCAGCCCCGTAAGCTCTATGTTTACTGCAGCAGAAATGTCTTTTTTATTGAAGAGGTGCAATTATCATCATGTAACACAAATCACAAAATCCCAATTTTTCTACCTTATCAGCTTTATAAAATCATGTTCCCAAAGGATACCATTGATTAGTCGCACATGTTCTTTTTGTGACATCCCAAATACTTAATTGTCAGTTATCTTTTCTTCTTCGGTAAGTAAAATGTAGTCACAGAATTACAGAGGGACTTGTTCAGCCTTAACCTTCGCAAGATGCCATCACGCCGCAGAAAACACTGGTGAAATATCACAGGGTAACGCTGCCCAACCAGGGAGACGCATAAACACCGTAATGATTTCCCACGAGTTTCCATTTGAGAAAATTGTCACTAAGGCGAGCGTCCACGGTGACACATCTCCACCGAGGACACGGTGAAATCGAACGCTGGCATTCTAGTTAGGCCCAAACCTACCCGGCAGCCAATTATAACAGGAACGGAACATCTTGTTGAAAACTTGGACAAGACCACTTGGCTAACCTTCCAAGATCACCGCACAGAGCTGTGCTGTTTTCACGGCTTTGATCCTTTATTCTCTTTTCAGAACATCACACACATTTCTTCTCTTTGTCTATCAAGGTTGTTTTCAACTGTAGGGAACTTCTCTGTCACAAAAGCCAGGTCACTGAACTAAGTCGGGGGTTTGACAAGAGTCCTTTAAGCTCTTGCCCCATTCTTCTTAGTTTGGTTTTAAATGTCCAATTGTTAGGGTGACAAAGTTCACCATAACAGTTTTTCCTCTCTTCACCAAGAAAGAGACTTCACCTTGTATCTACTTTAGAGGTGCAGCTAAGATCTGGGAGGGAGAAAAATCAATACCTCCTCACTGCAGTAAGTGGGCCGCAGTGCCACTGTCCTCTGGGACACAAACCCACCAGCTCACAGACGCTCTGTGGTCCTGTCTTCTACTTAGCCACTTCCCTGCACTTGGTTGCAATTTCACAAAATGAGCCTAAGTCAGGTTAGCAAAGGAACGCTTTTTTTCAAAAAAAGTCAGCAAATAAACAGATGTAAGAAAGATGGTGGCCACCTCAAAATTAAAAATCAGATGTGCTGGGCTCGGTGCCTGTGGCTCAAGCAGCCACATACACCTGAGCTGGAGGGTTCGAATCCAGCCCAGGTCTGCCAAACAATGACGGCTACAACCAAAAATTAGCCCGGCATCATGGCGGGCGCCTATAGTCCCAGCTACTTGGGAAGCGGAGGCAGGAGAGTTGCTTGAGCCCAGGAGTTGGAGGTTGCTGTGAGCTGTGATGCCATAGCACTCTACCCAGGGTGACAGCTTGAGTCTGTCTCAAAAAAAAAAAAAAAAAAAATTAGATGTGCTTCTGAAGAACCTACCGCACCATGCAACCTTCCTTTTGCATGTGATCCCATGCCCCAGACACGTCTACCTGTGCCTTGGTAAAAACTGTAATGCCCATGGAATTCAAACAGACATCTATTATGGTTTCACCGGGCTTTACAGACTATCTTGCAAGAAATCCATACACCCACACTAAAAGTTGAATGCTGAAAAGGGTCTATTTAAAACAGAAAAGAATGTGTGAAAAAAAAACAATGTAATTTGGTTGAACATGATTTGAAAAGAAGGAATGTCATTTCTGATAATGTGGTTAAAAGCACAAAAGGAACAATAGAACAAAAGAAACTGGAAAATCAATCATCTTTGGATGAAAACTTATGCTCTGTGTTTTTCTGGAATATCTATTCCTATAAAAACGTTTATTCAGCGACTACTAAGCATAAGCATGGTTCTAGAGATGCATCAGTTAGCCAAATAAACATGGTCCTGTGGCGGCACCCATAGCTGGAACTCGGCCCCGGGCCAGCTAAAACAACAATGACAACTCCAACAACAACCAAAAAATAGCCAGGCTCTGTGGTGAGCGCCTGTAGTCCCAGTTTGAGGTTGCTGTGAGCTGTGACGCCACGGCATTCTACCAAGGGCAACAGCTTGAGACTCTGTCTCAAAAAAAAAAAGACATGGTCCTACCCTCCCAGGGCTTACGGTCTATTGGGGAAGATAGACACAATTTTAATAATTACAGTAACAGTATAAAATTGTAAACTGGATTAGTGCCTTGAAGGCGAGTAGCTAGTTTCCTCTGTCATTAGTTCCTCCGTCCTCAACAAAGCATCCTACTACCCTGTGGGATGAAGGGAAGCTCCCCTGGGGAAGTGGTCCTTGAGTTAAATGAGCAATTTAAGGTAAAGGGAGTAGGACATTCTGAACATAAAGCACAACTTGTTTAAAGACCTACGGGAGGCAGAAGCACGACCTCAGAAGAACTGAGGGAAGGCCACAGAAAACAACCAAGGTAAGTGATCAAACGGAGAACCCAGCTGGGGAGGTCGGGCAGGGCGTCAGGGCCACGGGAAAGATTTGTTTTCTCTCTTCTGCGGACTTGGGGGCCATCATCTGATCTTACCAGAGTGGGTGGGAGGTAGATATCAAGGCGTACGTGACTGATCTGTTTTTTGACTACTGGGACAGTGGTAGTTTCTCAGATCCAGTGACCATGCACTGAATCCTCTCTTTGGCTGGCTCTAAACCGCTTCACTAACCCAGTAAGTTCATTGTAATGATGATACTTTTTATGTCATATTTGGTTCCTTTTCAATTCTGCCTGTTTATTTTTCTTAGATTCTTGATCTTACGTCTTTAGTTATTTTAAACATTTGTACTTTTTGGTTCCCACTGATTCGTTCTTTTACTTGAAGTTCTCAGGATCTAATCCTGCTGATTGTGTTGATTGGTTGACTCTTACTCACAGCTGTTCACTCACTTCTGTGTTTTGTAGTTTTGGTTCACAAGCTCATCTTCAGCAGCACTTTATCTGTGGGAATCCACTGCAAACCAAGTTCAAGGTGTGCCCTCCCTGAATGGCTTTGCTTTTGTTCTTAGGAAGCAGGTCTCTCACTGGGATCCTAAGGATATGTGTATAAACGGCCTTGAGCCAATTATTACATTAATTTTCTAGATTGGGGCTTCTGAGGCCATGTAGGTACGAGAAATATAAATTCTAAACTCTCAGGAAACATGGTTAGGAAACATTTGAAAAAACCCGTTCACAGTTGTCTCTAAAGTAGATTACAGATATGTCGAGAGTTAAGCCAGATACCTAACTGTGATTCAGGACAAAAATATCAGAACTTCTATTTGTACATACTTTTAATTTTAAAAAAAGAAACCTGTTTTTTGTAATTTTTAATTTATCTTTTTACAGTAGAACTTTTGTAAAATTTATTACATATGCATATAGTATAGTGTTATGCTGAAACTTCTTTTTATGGATAAGGATGTATAGTTCTACACCAATGGACTATGGCTCTGACTACAGTACAGGAAAGAGGTTACAAGAGTCATTAAGGTCCAATCTATACAAACAATACTACTTGAAATAGTCTATTTTCTTTTCTTTTTTATTAGATAGGGTCTTACTCTGTTGCCCAGGCTAGAGTACAGTGGTGTGACTATAGTTCACTGTAGTCTTGAACTCCTGGACTCAAGTGATCTTTCCACCTCAGTCTCTCCAGTAACTAGGATTATAGGAACATGCCACCATGTCTGGGTCATTTTTAATTTTTTTTTCTTTTTTTGAGACAGAGTCTCATTATATCGCCCTCAGGAGAGTGCTGTGGCCTCACAGCTCAGAGGCAACCTCAAACTGTTGGCTTAAACGATTCTCTTGCCTCAGCCTCCAAAGTAGCTGGGACCACAGGTGCCGGCCACAACGCCCGGCTATTTTTTGTTGCCGTTGTCATTGTTGTTTAGCTGGCCCAAGACAGGCTCAAACCCGCCAGCCCTGGTGTGTGTGGCTGGCGCCATAACCACTGTGCTATAGGTGCCAAGGCAATTTTTAAGTTTTTTATAGAGTTGAGGTCTCACAGTGCTGCCCAGACTTATCTCAAGGAATCTGCTTCAGCGTCTCAAAGCACTGGGATTACAGGTGTGAGCCACTGAAACTGGCTGACCTAGTCTATTTTATCCTCATTTACCCTAAGATAAACTACATGAGGGTGCAGCTTTATTACTAGAAATATTCTTCCCACCTCTTTTTTTTTAAATTCATATTTTAAGTAAATGAGGTGAAGAATATATTAACTAGTTTGATATAAGCACTCCAAATTGTATATAAAATCAGCACATTGTACCACATAAGTGCATTAATGTATATATGATCTATGTCTTTATGACTTAAAAAAAATAAAATAAAAAAATAAAAATAAATAAAAATAAAAAAATTCAGAATATTAAAGGGTACAAATGTTTTTGGTTACATGGATCACTTTTATAATGCTTCAGTCATGGCTAAAGGTGCACCCTTTACCCACATAGTGTTCACTGTACCCATTAGGTAGGTTTGTACCATGCTCATCCTCCCCGATGCTTGATTTCCACTGAGTTTTCCTTCTCACCTGTTTTCAACTGGCCAACTCTAACTTATCCAGAAAGTCTCAGCTCAGATGTCATTACTTCCCTGAGGAAACATTCCCAAACCTGCAAGCTGGGCTAAGGTATCTTTTTTTATGAAATAACAGAATTGTTTTATGGGATATAATGGGTTGAGTCACTGTTAGAGAAATGCAAATTAAACCCACAAAAAGATCCCACATGCTATCTTCCTCCAATCAGAATGTGCATTATTAAAAAGTTAAAAAGCCAGCAGATTCTGGCATGAATGCAGTGAAAAGGCAACACTTCCCCACTGTTAGTGGAAATATAAATTAGCACAACCTCGATGGAAATCAGTATGGAGATTTCTCAAAGAACTAAAAGTAAACCTACCATTCAGTCCTGCAATCCTAGTGGGGCACCTACCCTAAGGACAAGAAATCATTATATCAAAAAGAAAAAGACACCTTCACTCTTAACGTTTATCGCAGCACAATTCACAATCACAAAGATATGAAATCAACCTAACAGCCCAGCAACTGATGAGTGGATAAAGAAAATGTGGTCTACACACACCATGGAATGCTACTCAGCCATAAAAAAGAAATATCTTGGGCGGAGCCTGTGGCTCAGCGAGTGGGGCGCCCCCTTGTACGGAGGGTGGCGGGTTCAGGGCCTGGCCTCGGCCGAACTGCAAAAACAGAAAAAATAGCTGAGTGTTGTGGCAGGCGCCTGTAGTCTTAGCTATGCAGGAGGCTGAGACAAGAGAATTGCCTGAGCCCAGGAGTTGGAGGTTGCTGTGAGCTGTGTGACACCACGGCGCTATACCGAGGGCGATAAAGTCAGACTCTGTCTCTACAAAAAAAAAAAAGAAATATCTTTTGCAGCAACACAGACTGAACTGGAAGCCATTTATTCTAAGTGAAATAATTCGAGAATGGAAAACCAAAGACTGCACGTCCTCACTTATAAGTGGAAACCCAGCTACGGTTACGCTTGGTCACACAGAGTGGAATAATGGACATTGGCAACTCGAAAGGGAGAGGGCAGAAGAGAGGTGGAAAATTTACCTTCTGGGAACAATGCACACTACGTGGGTGATGGGACGCTCACAGCCCAGACTCTGACGCTATACAATATATCCATCTAACAAAAATCTACTGTATATCTGAAATCTACTGAAATAAAAAAATTAAATTTAAAAATACCACTCTAAGTCGTATTAACTTTCAACAATTTTAAGCTACCAAATGTGGCAGTTTCCATGTAGTTTATAATAAAATAACAAGAATACTTATTTAATGTCTACTCTGTGCTGGGCTCTTATTTAATCCTTATATTACCATGAGACATCATCATGATCACAATTCCCATATGAGGAATCTGGAGCTCAGAAAGGCTGTGCAAAGCTTCTCAGAAGGGAAGGAGACAGCTGGGATTAGAACTCAGGCATCTCTAGTTCCGAAACCACCATGTGGATGACGTATCGGTTCACTGCCCCATTCATTCATTAGTTCATTCATTCACTTATTCCCATATATTTACTGACATTTTCTGCACGTCCAACAACACTATGCTATATTAGTTTTTATCTTATTGAACTGACTCCTCTGTCTTTTCCAATATACATATTTTTCAATTTTATTTATAAACAATTTATTCCACAGATGAATTTAAAGGAGCCACTAAAATTGGTTCCCTTGAAATAGATTCCTGATTTCCCTTGGATTAAAAGGTAAAATTATTAACATGTGATTTAATTCTTACAAGTACGTAAAGGCAATAAATTCTATCTATTACTTTTTTTTTTTAAACCTAATAAAACAAAACCATAAACAAAAGGATCTAGCCTCATAACAGTTTAAGACCTGTTTGACAACTTCTGATCAACTCAATTCTTTCCAGCAAATGACTGGGTAAAGTTACTTTAAAGTCACATATTATACACATTTGATTCATTTAAATTACCTGTGTATTGAATTAAAATGTGTCTTAGTTAGATGTTAGGGTTAACACCAGAATTTTTAAATAAAAATTTATTTATTTTTTAAAGATCCAATAGGAAGGAAACCTAAATAAACAAATTCTAACAGCAATTATAAATTGTTACTTACCTGTAAGTCAAACTTAAGATTAGGGGACTAGCCCATTTGAATATTAGTAGATGACAAGGAAGCAAACCAAAATGGATTTAGTAATTCACATTATGCGATAAAGCACTAAATTAAATACAAATTATAGAATATGCTTATGGAACCACATTCTTATTGCTTTAAAGAAGAAATAGTAATCAGACCCGGGCTTGTAAGATGTTGCCTAGAGACAGCCTCAGGAGACTGGTTTTTAATGAAAGATTTACAATTAGCATAGCCTACGCGTGCTGATGAATTGATGTTTTTAAAGTGTTTGAAGCCCTTGAAAATAATTTGCTCTCATAAGCCTCTTAAGATTCCCCCAGCTATCTAGCTTATTCCTCTAGCCTATCCAGCATTCTCTGTCCTCACATACTGTACAGTGACTTAGCTCTCCAGCACACCTGGACTTCAATGGGTGTGGCTTAGGTCACCCACAATCTTCTCAGGCACCCACGATCTTAAGGCATAGTGCACAGAACTAATAACATTTTGTTTTTAAAAATGGAGACCTCCACAACCATTTTATATTTTTGTAGTTGTAAGCACTGCAGTGAGCCACCTGTTTAAATGCTACGGCAATGCAATCCATGTTTTACATGAATTTAGGAACATTCAACGAGTCAAGTTCAAAGCCCAGAGTCCTTAGTGGGAACATGATGGGAAGTGGCTAGACAGTGTTACAACAGGCTTATTTTAAGATGCGTAGCTAGTCCTTGCAGCAATATCGCAAAGAATTAACAGTGGCACTTGTAGAGATGGCTCATAGGTCTATAAACAAATCTATTAAGAAAGGTAGGAGCACGTGGTTGCCTCCTGGCTACAACAGAAAATGCAGCCAATGAAACTGTTCACATAAAACACACAGGCAGAAGACAGGAGCCCAAAGGGACAACACCTAGGGAGACAGGACACAACAGCAAGAAAGGTGAGAAATTAGGCCTCTATATTCATGACTGGTAATGACTGCACAGCAAGGCCAAGCGGGACCCGTTCTCTGAGTTCACAGAAAGAACTTGTCTGCTCTAGCCCTTCTCCCATTCATCTAACCACTGAAATAAATCATTCCATAACTTGGAGATAAATTACAGATGTTTATATGGGTCCCTATGCCCAACAGTTGTACATGGACCCCTCTCTGGGAATTTTCTACATTCTATCAGCTTTTTTTCTGATGGGCTTCCAGGTAGACCCAGGAGGGAGGAACAGAATGATTTCCTGGAAAGCTGATTCCATGACTGAGCACCAACACCCAGGTCTCTGCCTGCTGTCTGCTACTGCAGGCTGCGCCACGGACTGCCAGCCGTCTGCCAAAGATTCGGTCTTCCCTTCTTCCTTACTAACAGAATACCCGTTTCCTTGGAGTGTGTGGCAAGTTGCCAAACTTAAAAAACAAACAAACAAAAAACAACAGCAAACGATAGTAACAAAACCCAATGAAAATAACATTAGCTGCTACTCACAGCATTTCCCAAAATAACTCCTCCCCACACTGACATGTGACACAGATCTATCCAATTAGATGTCAGGGGAAGTCACTGGATGACAGATCCAAAAGCTTCCTTAAAGTGAATGGTCAGGCTCGCTGGCCCTCAACTTTTTGCTCTTCTCTCCACCCCTTTCCTCTGCCCTCTTGCCTGGTAGAGGGGTATGATCTTTGAGCTTAGCTGTGATCTTTGAGCTTAGCTGTCATGTTGTGATTATGAGGTAAAGGGCAAAAGAACCAAAGAGATCAAAGAGATCTCCTAAGTTTGAGGGAGAGCTAATCCCTAACAATTGTGAGCCAGTGAACCAAAACCCACAATCACTTACCACTGTCTTTCTCAACGCTTGAGAAAGAGAAGCCACAATTTTAGTTACGTCCTTGTATCTGGGTTGTTACCTGTATAGAACGCAAGCCATACTCCTGTCAGCCTCTTGACTCTCTAGATGGTAAAGTCCCATTTTTGGTCCCTAGAACAGAGTACTAAGTAGTATACTTTTTAAAAAGAAAGAGAGAAAGAAGAAAAGGACTCCCCCCAACACACACCAATTTTGATATTCCAGAATTTTAAATTAAAGATGAGGTCTTGCTACGTTGTCCAGGCTGGAGATCCAAGGCTCTTCATAGGCATGGTCATTGCCCACTACAGCCTTAATCTCCTGGACTACCAGCTGGAACTATAGGTGCACACCACCCTACGTGGCTCTGAATTCTGTCTTAATTTATGACCTTAGTACTGGGTAGAATACTTTGGGGGGAAAAACAGGAAAAAAAAAATCCTGATATGCTATTTTTAATATACTACTTTTAAAAAGTCCGTAACATAAAGAATAGCATATGAAAAATGAAAAATCAATTAGATTCGCACAGACATTGTAGTCTATAAAAAGCAAGAAAAGGAACAGTACGTGAAAAACTTATATACCTAACTCAGTATGTGCCAAGAACATATATCACAGGGCAGTAAAGAAATCAAGGATATAGGTAATGAGATGAGACTAACACAGAAAAAATGTAACCTGATTATTTAGAAAAATATCCTCCTAAACTGGGTCTTTTAAACGAATCATAGACAGTATCCCTACGGAACAGGAGTGTTTCATTAAACTTACTCTATAAAGGATTATCTGCATCGCTGTAGAATGAGCCACAGGGAGTAATTTAGCATTGGATGGCAGAAGAAAATACAATTCTACTTCAATAGGTCTTTTTTAATCACAAATTTTATGATCTTCTAAGAGCTTTCTATGAAGAGCAATTAATGGGAGATAGCAAGGATTTACATTAATATTCTAGCAAGTTAAGATGACTGCACGTATCCTTAAGCATAAATTTTCTGTTTTGGAGATCCTTAGCTAAGTTTGAGGGAGAAACACTAATTTATTTTTTTAAAAGAAAAAAAAAAAGAGAGAGAGAGAGTGGAAGACGTGCCTCTGGCATGTCAGGATAACATTTGTGGATTTGTTTCTCCTCCCTGCCCGTGGTTGTTCTGGGTACAGAGCCCACCAAGGATCTCTGCATCCCTGGGCCTGGGCAGAAGTTCAGGAGATACACGAAGAAAGCAAATATAATGGTGAGACCCACACCTGACAGTCGAGACCAGTGTTTTCAGCCTTGTTTATCTCACAACAAATTTAAATGATGTGGATGGGAGGGGGGAGTAAAGACAAGAATATACTTACTGTGCTTTGAACTTCTTTTGAAAATAATTTAATTAATGGTCTTTAAAAATTTTCGAGGCGTGCCTAAGATCCTCTCACAGCACACCGGTGATCTAGGCAGCTCCTCAAGTCCGTACACTAAGGCAGACAAGCCATAGCAGGCAGGGGTGTGGCTCATACCCAGCCTGTCCCAACCCAGAAGGGAGGCCAGGGAGGTCCCTGGGCGCATTCAGCAGGCGGGCTCCTTCTTCCCGTCAACACCGTTTCTCTGTGTGACTTTCCCCAAGGGTCTGCTGGGTACGATCACCCCCAGACAGCCAATGATCGAGTGAAAATGACACTCATGATTCCACAGTTAACTGAGAAGTGAGAGGTAGACAGTTCTGGTTTGCAAGAATTGTATGCACTTTTGAATATTTACTTACATAAACTGTTTGGGATTAAATTTTAGGTACATTTGTTATGTCCTTGTATTTCAATTTCCTCACTTATAAATAAAGGTCAATAACAGACAGTACTGAGAGCATATAGTCATGGGAAAGTAAGACTCATGCTTATGAACTTGCTATGATGCCTGGTACATAGTAGTAATCTAGTAAATACAGATTATTTATTTATTCAGACAGAGAGTCTCACTGTCACCCTGGGTAGAGTGCTGTGGTATCATACCTCGCAGGAACCTCAAATTCTTGGGCTCAGGAGTTCCTCTTACTTCGGCCTCCCAAGTGGCTGGGACTACAGGTTCCCGCCACAACACCCAACTAGTTTTAGCAGAGATGGGGTCTTGCTCTTACTCAGGTTGGTCTCGAACTCCTGAGCTCAGGCCACCCGCCTCAGCCTCCCACAATGCTAGGATTATAGGCGTGAGCCACCGCAACTTACTCAACACAGATTATTTATAAATAAATACATTTAAAAATAATAAATAAATGCTTGATACATCTAATAAATATAACCTATTATTAATATTATTAGATAAAAAACTATCTATTACAGAAGCTATTTAAATAGCTGATTTAAAGAAAGAGAAGATTTTCTTCTATGATTTTACTTACTAGCATTATTAGCTTTCTTTAAAAAGCTTGTGTTTTCTAGGTAATCCAATTATGTTGTAACTTCCGGGCGCCTTGATACATGCACATAGGTCCAAGAGAGATTTGTTCTATAGACTTTGTAAGTGGAAGCCATTTAGTCAGATCTTCTGAGCACTATCTTTGTGGACCAGTAGGCTCAGACAAGTCCTAGCTTTGCTACATAAAGCCCTTCTGAGCAACAGTGGTGCCTCTACTACCAGGGAGACCGTCAATACTCACACTCCCATCCAGCACTTTCTCACTTCCATCAGCCCTCTGACGTTTCTGCCCTCCTTGCACAGCTTAAGATTCCGTGATCTCCCATCAGACTCAGTCCCCCGAAACACCTCCAATCTCATCTGCCCCCCTCGCTCTGCTGTACTCGGGACAGCCCGGGTCTGGCTGCGTCCCGGCCATCTCTTATCCCTGCCTCAGCTGGAGTTGCTGAACACCATGAGGAAACCACACAACACAAACTGGTCCCACTTAAAATTCAAACTGTTGATACTCAAAATACTGCCCACCGATCTTGTTAGGTTTCTCTAGGACAATGGTTCTCAAGCATTAGTCAGTAACAGAAGCACCCAAGGGGCTTGTTAGAATACATATATTAATAGTTTTCTAGCTGGTGAGGGGAGAGGAAGGGAAGGGTAATTCACACCTACTGAGTTCAGCGCCACTATCTGGGTGAAGGGCACACTTAGGACTTTGACTCAACCTGTGCAAACACCAAGTATGTAAACAAAATGTGTAACTTCTAATATTCTGAAATTAAAAATAAATAAAAATAATTCATTAGTTATAAAAACTGTATGGTTTGATGGGTTTCTGATCTAAGTGGTCTTTGGTGGGGCCTAAAAACTTGCATTTCAAAGAAGTCACCAAATTTCCAGTTAATGCTGAAGCCACTAGTCCAGGAACTACACGCTGAAAACTGCTGCTCCAGACTCAACCTTCACTCATTCATATCTTCTCTTCTCCTATTATTTCTAACACCCCTCCCTCCACTCTCCCTCCCAGCTGATAACCACTCTCCACCCAGAAACCACCTGACCTGACCTTCCCCATAGGCACTGCACCAGCTCTACTTACTCTACGACGCCCTCCTCTGTCCTTGTACAGGAACTGCCCCTCCTACTACGAGAAGCCAATTCCAGTAGCTCCACTATGGCTGTCAGCAGCCCCTTGCCCGTCTCAAATATTTATATCTTTAGTTATTGGTCTTCTCTCTCTTGTCTATTTACTATCTAAGTGCCTCCACCCATCCATTTACCTATGTATCCATCTTTCTATCATCTCTGCTGAATCGTCCCGTCAGGGTGCAAACATGGCACTGTATCTCCTTATAAAACCACACAACAAGACAAACAAACCAAAAAATCCCCCACTAGCCATAGCTCATTTTTGTGCTCTTCATGGAAAAAGTTCTCAAGAGATATCCAGTCCATTCATTCTGCCCTCTACAAACCATCCTCAGCTTGTCAAGGGCACAGATCTCTTTCCTGCTGCTAAATTCAATGGCCACTTCTTTCCTCACCTTACTTAACTTCTGAGCAGCCACTACTCAACCAGACAACCACTCTCCCACTTCCTAAAATATTCTCTTTGTTTTTCTATGACTCTTACAAGTTTTCTCCTATCACAGCATCACTCTCTGTCACCTCCTCCTCTTCTACCAAAACGCCAGGATTTTTCAAGGCTTAGCTGTCCTCTTCTCTTCCCACACTCCCTCCCTCCCTAAGGGCCCCAACTGCCCTGGGTTCTCAAACCTTAATGCTGATGAGTTGCAAAATTCCTAGCTCCTGGCTGGAGGTCTTGTCTGGGGTCCAGAGGACTGGTAGAACCAGGCATTTCTTTAGTACACCCATCTGAATTTCTTACAGACATCTCTAATTCAAACTGTCCAAAGCAGAACTCAGGATTTCCTTAAACAACCCTGCTGGCATTCCCACACTTGACATGTTCACACTGCTCATTCTCAGCTCTCAGCCTACACGTCACCTCAGAAGGGCTGTCCCTGACCACCTGAACTCATGCAATTGCTCTTACTCTGATAACTTTTTTTCCTTATTAGTTTCCTTTATAGCACCAGCAATTATTTCATTGATACGTTTACTCAGTTTCTCTGCACTTAACTCCTGCTCCAAGAGGGCAGGACTGCGTCTCCCTCAATCAGCCCCGCACTTCACACTCAAGACGGGGCTCTGAATGCATGAGGCTTATTCTAGTGGCAGAATCAGGGCCAACCAAGGTAAATACTGAGAGGGTAAACTCTGCCTTAATAGAAAGAGAAACTTTATAACTGAGTCTTCTGATGGAATGCTCTGCTTGGGAAGGTAACCAGCACCACTGCAGCAAGAAGCTGACCAAAAGCAGCTGAAGGCTGGGTCGGTAAGAGTGTGGCAGCAAGGACTATAGACAGGGAGGAATTCAGCTAGGGATGTGCTAAGAAAAAACAGTAACACTTACATCTGCATTGATGATTTTTGTCGTTTTTGCTAAGTGGCCTCACATATACCAGGTCATTTAATCTTCATAACCACCTTTGAGGTAGATAAGCTCGAGCGTATTTTATGTATGAAAAAAACTGCCCGAGATATTAAGAGATGTATTCTCCTTCTTATTAAAACAAAACCCAGATCCTCCAAGATGGACGATGTCTGCCCTTTGAATCAGGAGAGTTAAGGATCCAATTTCGTACTTTTTCCCTGATGTGCTCTTAAGTAAGGGTCCTTCTCTCCCCACCTTCTGGTCCTCCAAGGTCAGCCACTCCCCCTTCACCCTCTGGCCAGAGGGGGACCCACAACTCCTTTTCTAAGCTCCGGAGCAAGGCCTGGCTGTGGCTGACTGTGTAACCAAGACTCATCCAAGGAGGCTGCCAGAGGGAAATAAACAAAGAGAGACACAATCCTAGGATGTGGCTCACAAGCCACCAACAAAATAAGCCACAGTTTATCTAAATCTTAGGGGTAAAATAAACCAAACAGAGCAGTGATGCTTTCATTTGCTGTCAAATGTACCCTGCTACCTAAAGAAGTCTCTGTTTAACCCCTTTATTATAGCTCATTATAATCTGAACTTTAATTAGGATAAAAAGGGAAACTGGAAACAGCTTTGTGAGAACACTTTTTAATGCACATGGGAAAATGCAGGTTGAAAATTAACAAGCTTGGCTCAGCGCCTGTGGCTCAACAGGCTAAGGCGCCAGCCACGTACACCTGAGCTGGCGGGTTCGAATCCAGCCCGGGCCCGCCAAACAACAATGACGGCGGCAACCAAAAAAATGGCCGGGCGTTGTGGCGGGTGCCTGTGGTCCCAGCTACTTGGGAGGCTGAGGCAAGAGACTCGCTTGAGCCCAGGAGCTGTGATGCCACAGCACTCTACCTAGGGTGACAGGTTGAGGCTCTGTCTCAGAAGAAAAAAAAAAAGAAAAGAAAAGAAAATTAACAAGCTTAATTTTTAAATCTTATCATAGGTACTAAAAATGAGTGTTCAATTTTCAAATATTTTCTGATTTGCTTTATTTCACACACCCTCCCATTTCTTCTTTTCTAGACGAGGAAAACAGCCACCTGCTTGAGCAATTTGTCTTGAGTACAGTTTTGTAACCAGAAAATAACTGAGTCAGACAGCAACTTGGACTCTAAACGTACCTCCCAATAATGCCGGGAGAGGAAGCTTCCCTGTGATAACTTTTCTTCTTTTGCCTCACTGTATTTCCTTATGAGGATTTCTGGGTCAGAGTAAACTCCTGAGGACTCATCTGACATTCTCTTTGAAACTAATCGCAGTAAACATCAGGAGCCCACTTCCTCACAAGATGTTCAGGGAATTCAATGCATTTGGGGTTAATGCTCACTAACCGTGTCATCTGTGTAAAGATACAGGAAAGACCAATATGATGCATCAGAACAAAAAATTATAAGATACCACTCTGGGGTATACTGCAGCTGCTCTAAGGAAATACTCTGAAATGCTTAAGTTAGTAAAAAACAAATTGGCTAACTGTATTTTCAGGGAAAATACTGCTATTCATTGCAGATTGCTGTGATGATCACACAGCACAAAGGAAGAACAGGCCGAAGAGAAAAGAAAAGGGTGGTGCGTCTCTGAGTCTGAACTCTCTAGCAGTAAACCCAGTTTTGATAAAAAATAGGTATTTCTTCACTAATTAATACAAACATGTATTACTCAGAAAAGCCAGTGAACCAATAGATAGATGTCAATGATCTTCCTGGGGCCTTCTGGTATTAAGCTGATGAATGACTACCTCAATAACACGAACATTTAGCAAATCAAAAAGTACACCTTTTCAAATATGCCACAATCATATAAGTGATTTATATCACTTTAAATATAAATATATGTAATTGCTCATTACTTTGCTTCTTATCTTTGAAGAATCTTGATAAAGTCTGGCCAGCCAATAATTCTAACAACATAATAAAATAATATAACATGAACTAGTTTCTAGTCTTGGCCTGAAAGTCTGCCCTGATCAGTGCCTCCAATGGGGTTGATTCTGAGTTGAAGACGTCTACTGGGGTAAATGCTTTATACTTTTGTAGATGGTATATGAAATAGCAAAATATCCAAAAATGCTTAGAAACCACAGTTTCTAATTATCTTTAGGTAGACAAAAAACAAAAGAAAAGAGAAATTTTAAGATACCTTTTACTTATGTGAAGTAAGTAAGGATATGCCAAATTTAAATAATGTTTTATTTATGAGAAAAAGAAAGGCATGGAAGTGAAAGAATAATCCAAATACAACCTAAATCGTTGCACTTACAAACAATAATGTCAAACAATAATGTCAAAAACGTTCACTTCAGAATGGATATGGGTCTCATTTACTTCTACCTTTGGAACTAATTTTATTAATAATTACTTTATTCTAGTAAGCATTGAGAAGAAAATATTTCTTATTAAAAATAGAATTATTGGCTTGGCGCCTGTGGCTCAGCAGGCTAAGGCCCCACCCACGTACACCTGAGGTGGCAGGTTCGAATCCAGCCCGGGCCCACCAAACAACAATGACGGCTGCAACCAAAAAATGGCCAGGCATTGTGGCGGGTGCCTGTGGTCCCAGCTACTTGGGAGGCGGAGGCAAGAGACTCGCTTGAGCCCAGGAATTGGAGGTTGCTGTGAGCTGTGATGCCACAGC
>CAUYRH010004793.1:0-12834 GCA_963574655.1 Perodicticus potto | reverse complement strand
CACGTACACCTAAGCTGGCGGGTTCGAATCCAGCCCGGACCCGCCAAACAACAATGTCGGCTGCAACCAAAAAATGGCTGGGCGCTGTGGCGGGCGCCTGTAGTCCCAGCTACTTGGGAGGCAGAGGCAAGAGAGTTGCTTGAGCCCAGGAATTGGAGGTTGCTGTGAGCTGTGATGCCACGGCACTCTATCCAGGGTGACAGTTTGAGGCTCTGTCTCAAAAAAAAAGAAAAGAAAAGGGTATGCCAGGGTACAGAAAAGCAGGGGTGCACAGTAACCTTCTGAGGAGTGTCCCCTCCTGGTGTGGCAGAGTAACTGCGTCTCCCCACCAAGCAGTCAGTGCCTCCTTCACAAGGCTCTCTGCAGAATGTTCCCTGCCTAGTGCTCCCAGCAGGCACAAGCTTTGCAAGTCAAACCCTTGATTATCCCTGACTGAGACCTTCAGTGCCAGATGCTGAGTGCTTTTCTGATTGGCCTCTTAGTAGTGACTCCAAATTCTTTTAAGTTTTTCTTCCTCTTTCTCCTCATGCCCCACACTCTCTTAATCAAATGGCTAAGGATCCAGAAACAATTGAAGGTTCTGAGATGCTGGATGCTACCAAGGGTCCCTGTACAACGTGGACTCTTAAAACGAACAGTCATTCGCTAACGTACATCATTAACAAATCCTGATCAAAGCATACCCATTTTCTAAGTCAGAAGCTCACCTGTCCTAAGCCTTCATCTGGTGCAAAAGGAGTGAATGGTACTGTGTGGCTTCCATGGGGTCTACAAATATTCATAGTGCAGGCTTCTACTGAACATAGGTTAATTGTATTGGAGGCTGGAGATCTTTGCCTACTGCCCTCTTTTTTCTTTTCTGTGATTCTAAATATCTTACCTTGGGTGAAAATTATACCCAAATGACTCTAGGACAGTGCTGGGACAGAAGTTAGCCTGCTGTCTGTTGAAGTTCCAAGTACAGTTCAATTTGACTCAATTGAACACATGATCTTTCTGAGCACCTAACTCAACCCAGCACATGCTGAGTGCCATGAAGGGCTCAAAGGAGTAATCTCTGTCTCTAAACATTGACAATCCATTTAGCGAAATAAGGCAGTCACAAAATAAACATTAAAGCAAAATATGAATAGACATCCAAATGTACAAAATACATAAAAATAGCATATTTTAATGATTGCATGGTTGAATATGCTTTAGATGCCTCAATAAAACATAATATTCTCTCTAAAGAGAGTCATCTCCCTGTATCTAGGCATGTTCAGTGATAGCAGAAGTGTTATGCCCCCTTTCTGCCCACCACTGTAAGAGCCTCTCTGACAAACCGGAGATGCTGAGACATAGAGGAAGGTAACCAGTCTAACAGGGAGTATGTCTCCCAGGAGGAACTCTACTAGTAACTAGAGCCCTTGACCTCCAAAAGACAAAACTAAACTAGAGGAAAACAACTGGCTCCAATCATTTGAACATTTTATTTATTTTTGAGGAGAAGGACTGCACTTGTTTTCTGTTGCTGCACAGGGTGAAAATAAGACAAATGTAAACTAATCAGATAGAAATCAAATGTAGTTCAATATGTTACAATGTTTTCAAAAAGCTAATAACAGTAACATATACTGTATGATGTTTGTTTCAAAGTTCAGAGTAAGCAAAACCCAATTATCTATAGTCTATTTACAGGCATTATCTCTATCTTATAGATTTTCAAGTTATATATTGGAAGTTCTAAAACACAATGTTTTCACTCCTGCAGCAAATGGTAGAGCTAAAAATTAAACTCTGTCTTCCATGCTAAATCCTTAATTGAGCCATAACTGACACTTTGGAGTCAGGCTAAAGGCTGGGCTTGCTGTCAGCCACAGAAGGGATTCAGACAGACACAGAGGCCCAGCTGTGGGGGTTCCTAGTTAGGTAGGAAATTTTTCTTGGATAATATCTCAACATTCCTGCACCTTTAAGACATGCTTTTTTTCATTAGCTGTAGAACGTTCAAAGTGATTCATAAGACAATTTCTATTAAATTTGTTCATGGCTAAGAATAACTTAGATCAGTTACATTCAGTGGGTCCTTTTCTTTTCTTTTTTTTTTTTAATTATCTTTTATTGAGTCATAACTGTGTACAATAATTCAGTCATGGAGTACAGTGTGCGGGCTTCACATACAATAGGAGATATTTTTATCAACCTGATTAATATAACAGTCATGATATTTTCTCATTTACTATGTGAAAACAATTTTGATCCGTATTTAGAAGTTTTCTCCTGACCCTTCACATATGCACCACAAGTGTGATCTCACCCTTTATCCTCTCTCCCCCCACCCTCTCCCTCCCCTTCCCTCCCTCACCCATTTCCCCATCTTATTGTGCAATAAGTGGGTTGTAGCCTTTGCTTGAAAAGTATAAATTTGCTTCATATTAGGGGTGTATACATTGGATACTTTTTCTTCCATTCTAGAGTACATTGGTATTTTTAAGATATCATTTAAGGGTGATAAATCAAGTAATGTATGAGTGTATTTGCCAATACCAAGACAAACACAAAGTATACAAAAAGAGAAAATATGTGAATTTCATCATCGGAATTATGAAATTATAGATGATGTCCAAAGAAATTGAGAATTTAAGGGCATAAAAGTTATCCCAATAAAACAAATACATAAACCTTCCAAACTACCAGAAGTAACACACACAAAACAAAGCAAATAGATAACCTCATGGAGAATATTTTTAAAGTTTAAAGGAGAAAGACTGACATAAAATAATGTGCCAGGTCTATGTTCAAACATGCCTCTGATGTCAAATATGTAAATGCACTTCACTCACCTATTAAAAAAAGAAGACTGGCAGATTGAAGCACAAAACAAAATCTAACTCTGTGCTGTTACTCCTATTCAGAACAAAGTAATGCATAAATGTTGATAATAAAAAGATGGGCAATTGTACAATTAGGCAAATGAAAATAAAAAGAGAGCAGGTGTCACAATCAAACAAGGTTGAATCTGGGTCAAAATCATTAAGCCAGTCAAAGAAACATGCTTTGAATGATAAAGGGTCCATTTCCCAGTGAAGATATTAACAGTTATGAATATGCAACAAATATCATCAATATTCAGAAAACAAAAATGGTAAGAGTCCCAAGGATAACAGTAGCAAAACATTGCAGTTCATGACAGTTGAAAAATGTAAGTAAATCTTGTAGGTAATCTAAATATCACAAACAATAAGGAATAGAGTGTTAATATGTCTGTTAACCTGGAATAAAGACTAGGCTTCCCTTTCAAGGATCCACAGAACTGGTTGTACACTAGGCCACAAAGAAAATAACGTCAAACACATACACACTTAATATGCACCAGCCACCCTTCAAAGTACTTCACATGTATTAATTTGCTTCCTTCCAACAACAAACATTAAAAAGTATGTATGTTATTATTCCCACATCGTAGATGGGAAGACTGAGCCATAGCATGCTTGTCACAGAGCTCATGCTAGTGAGCAGTGCTCAAGCACAGAGCTAGTCAGCAGCACTGCTGGAGTTTAACCCCAGCAGCCTGCCTCCCCATGCACACTCTTGATCATGAGACCACAGACTTTCTTCAATAAAGTCTCTAAAGTAGGAAAAATGCAGACTTTTTAATTCTAAATTAATGTGAGAGTACAATGCAGATATTTTCTTTTCTTTCTTTCTTTTTTTTTTTGAGACAGAGCCTCAAGCTGTCACCCTGGATAGAGTGCATGGCATCACAGCTCACAGCAACATCCAATTCCTGGGCTCAAGTGAGTCTCTTGCCTCGGCCTCCCGACTAGCTGGGACTACAGGCGTCCGCCACAATGCCCAGCCATTTTTTGGTTGCAGCCGTCATTGTTGTTTGGTGGGCCGGGGCTGGATTCGAACCCGCCAGCTCAGGTGTACGTGGCTGGCGCCTTAGCCCGTTGAGCCACAGGCACCGAGCCAATGCAGATATTTTCTAATGACAATACCAAAAAAGCATAAGTTAATAGCAAAAACGAAAAAAACCTAAGAACTCTGCCAGCCAAAACAATTTTAATAAAGGAAAAAAAACCCTATTAATGAATCAATCAAACAAAGAAACAAATAAAAACCTAGAGAAAAACTCTCAACTTTGAGGTAAAAGAGCAAATCCAAACTGGATTAGAGTTAAAGCTCAGAGGACAAGTTAAAGTCTTGAATCCTGGCTCAGCACCTGTGGCTCAGCAGCTAGAGCACCAGCCACATACACCAGAGCTGGTGGGTTCAAATCCAGCCTGGGCCTGCCAAACAACAATGACAACTACAACCAAAAAATTGCCGGGTGTTGTGGTAGGTGCCTGTAGTCCCAGCTACTCGGGAGGCCGAGGCAAGAGAATCGCTTGAGCCCAAGAGATTGCTGTGAGCTGTGACGCCATAGCACTCTACCCAGGGCGACACAGTTAGGCTCTGTCTCAAATAAATAAATAAATAAATAAATAAAATAAAGTCTTGAATCCTTATATTAATAAACAAGAAAAAATAAAAATGAGTGAAGAATCTTATCAAGAACTTACAAAAAGAAAATTGAAATAGGCCGGGTGCAGTGGCTAACGCCTGTAATTCTAGCACTCTGGGAGGCCGAGGTGGGTAGAGAGCTCGAGCTCACTAGTTGGAGTCCAGCCTGAGCAAAATGGAGACCCTTGTCTCTACCAAAGATAGAAAAACTGAGGCAAGAGGATTGCTTGAGCCCGAGAGTTGGAGGTTGTTGTGAGCTATGATGCCACTGCACTCTACCCAGGGCAAAGGCTTGAGACTCTATTAAAAAAATAAAAAAAAAATTGAAGTAAACATAAGGACTCCACAAAAAACCCCCAATAAACTGGCCAGGTGTGGTGGCTCATGCCTGTAATCCCAGCACTCTGAGAAGCCCAGGCGGGTGGATTGCCTGAGCTCACCAGTTCAAGACCCACCTGAGCTAAAGTGAGACCCCGTTTCTAAAAATAGTCTGGTGTTGTGGAAGGCACCCACGTTCCCAGCTACATGGGAGGAGAATTGCCTGAGCCCAGGAGTCTGTGGCTTCTGTGACGCCATGGAACCTAAAAATTCCACCCAGAGAAGCTGTGGCAGACCAGGGTCCAAAATGGCCACTCTCCCTAACTGGCTCAGTCTTCCTTTATCCCCAGTCAGAAAGTCCAGCCCACAGGTACCTTTCTCATTGGTCACTTTGAATCAAGCTGGAGAAGTGGGCTTGGCTTTTAACCTGGAAAGCAAGAACCGGAAGCAAGTGTTAGTTTTGAAGTCCCAGGAGGTTAAGTTTCTACAAACTCTTAAGAACTCAATCACCATGAGGAGGACCTTGCAGCTGTGTCCTTGGGCCCTCCTTGAGAAGACCTCTGTTATCTTAAATCTTACTTTTTCTGACTATCCTCTCTCATTCCCCCTTTGAAACTCTCCACATATATTTTAATTTGGGGTCTCACTATCAGCTTGCTCCTGTAGTGTTTCATATAGAACACTTGTGATGCAGATTTTTTTTTTTTATTGACATCTGTCCCAATTATCTAGGTATAGCCTTGACTACTAGTGGGAGGAGATAGGGATTAATTAAGCAAACTCTAGTTATGGCTCGTACTCCTCCCAGGAAGGTTTAAATTCTCTAAGGCTTGAAAACTAGTCTCTCTACAGGTTTTGAGGGCTTTACCTGTTCCAAGTCTGCACCAGGATATTGGTCAATGTCTGGGTTTTCTTTACTATGTCTCATATGACTTTTACTTGGTTATTAATTTGCAAGACTAATGTCTATATCTTTTGTTTCATTTTATGGGTATAGTCTTTCTTAGAATTGGAATCAGTGTTTTTCTTGAGCTTTGAAAAGATGTTAGAAGTTTTCCTCCTATTATACATATACTGTACCACTTTAAATAATATTAAACTTATTCTATGAATCATCTATGAATGATTGGTTGCATTTCCCTGTGAAACTGTCTGGTCCTAGTCTTTTCCTTTGGAGTGGGGGCACAGTTAACTCTTTGGCAATATTCTTGATTTCTTCTATAGTAATTGGTTTGGATTTTGTCTTTTCTGGAATCACTTTCCTTATACAATTGTTATATATTTTTTTCTGTGGATAAGCTATTATTGGGATTCATGTTTTTACTATAAAGCATCATCTGTAGTTTTGTTCTGTTATCTCATATTTTGACATCAGGCGGATTGCCTAGTAGGCCCCTTACCTTTTTTTTTTTTTTTTTTGTAGAGACAGAGTTTCACTTTATCACCCTCGGTAGAGTGCTGTGGAGTCACAGCTCACAGCAACCTCCAACTCCTGGGCCTAGGTTGATTCTCTTGTCTCAGCCTCCCAAGTGGCTGGGACTACAGGCGCCTGCCACAACACCTGACTATTTTTTGTTGCAGTTTGGCAGGGGCTGGGTTTGAACCCACCACCCTCAGTATATGGGGCCAGCACCCTACTCACTGAGCCTCAGACACCACCACCCTTACCCTTTCTTGGAACAGTGTCCTCCACCCCAGCAGCACTGCCCCTTGGCAGAAGCTCCTGGCTGCCATGCTTTTCCCCATAGTTGTTTGATCTGGGGCTGAGCACCTGACTCAAACTAGGTCAATTACGCATCCTTCTCCAGGATTTTGGAATCAGGTGTAAGGATTTCCTGTCTTAGTCTGGGCTGGTATCTAAAACAGAGAACATGTTAAAATTTGGGGGGAATTATAACAAAGCCCTATTTTTAACCATGTAACATCAGGAGCAAAGAAAGCTAATCCACAGAGAGAGGAAAGCAGAATAAAGTAGATCTCAGAAAAAAGCAGAATGAGACAAAGAGAAAATTGTCCGGAGCCCATGTAGCTTGTTTTAACTCCTAATTTTGGTTCTATCTTCATGGGGCTTGACTGCATTCATTCCCTTGGGTTCTGGGAGATGGCCCTACATCTGCTGTACAAGCTCATCTATTTAAACCAGCTGAAGTGATTTATTTATTTTTGAGACAGAGTCTCAAGCTGTCACCCTGGGTAGAGTGCTGTGGCATCATAGCTCACAGCAACCTCAAACACTTGGGCTTAAGCGATTCTCTTGCCTCAGCCTCCCAAGTAGCTGGGACTACAGGCACCTGCCACAAAGCCGGGCTATTTTTTGGTTGTAGTTGTCATTGTTTTAGCTGGCCGGGGCTGGGTTCAAACCCGTGAGCCTCAGCGTATGTGGCCGGTGCCCTACCCACTGAGCTACGGGCACTGCCCTTGTAGTGATTTCTTTTATGATGCTTGCGATCAAAACAGTTAACATATTTTTTTGGTTCAATTCCCACCACTCTTCCTTCCAACTCTGTTTTGACAGGACAGCTCATACCACCCTGCAGGCTGTCAGAGTCCTTCTCAGACTATGACCAGACTGGGTCTATTCATCCATAACCTCATCAAGTTGCTATTTCCTTCATACAATTCTCTCTGAATCTCAGACCTCTTTGATTTCTCCCTTCTCTGAATTTCCAAATTCCAAACCTTTTTCTCTGTCAAGCATCTGAGCGTCTTTTACACACAATCTTTTAGTCCTCCTGATTCTGCAGTGAAATTCTCATAGCTTTGCCCCATGGTTACACCTGTTCAGTCTCTATCTGCAAAGCTGGATTCCTATTTCAAATTGGTGATTACAACCAATTAGAGAATTGTGTGATCAGTTTTGAATCTCACAAGCAGCGTTTTTTTAGTGTATTACACTAAAACAGAATTTAATAGAAAATATAGAAATGCACCTGACATTTCAACTGCCAGGGAAAAGCAGGGTCCCAGGTGGAAGTGAGGGGTGGCAACATGCACTGAGGTCTTACTGGAATCCTGCATTCGTTTGTAGGATATCATTGAGCAGCCTGACTTCATGTTATGATAACCACCTGTGACTTACGAAGTGCAAGAGAACTTTATTTGTTGATAGAAAACCCACAATTTTCAACAAGAAGTTTACGTGCATTTGGGGGAAAGGATGTCATCAGTATGAGGTGTATGTGTCAACTGTAATGGGTTAATTTAACTAGTATGAATTGTTCTCCAATAGGCTGTTTAATTACAAGAAAAAGGAACAGAAAGGGAAAAATACAGAAATGTTCAAATTTAGCTGTTGCATCTGGAATTGCACATAATGAAAATACTGAGAAAATGTCCCCTGTAATCAACATTGACTGTACATCTCATTCTAAAAAGAAGATAAGGCCAGCAGAATGGCTCATGCGTGTAATCCTAGCACTCTGGGAGGCTGAGGCAGTTGGATTGCTTCAGCTCCGGAGTTCTAGAACAGTCTGAGCAGGAGCAAGACCCTGTCTCTGGTAAAAATAGAAATACTGGATACCTGTAGTCCCAGCTACTCGAGAGGGTGAGGGAAGAGGATTGCTTGAGGCCGGGAGTTTGAAGTTGCTATGAGCTATAACATCCCGGTTGCACTCTAGCCTGGGGCAACAGAGTAAGACTCTGTCTCCAAAAAAAAAAAAAAAAAGAGAGAGAGAGAGAGAGAGAGAAGAAAAGTGCATTTCTTGCAGATGAAAGCTTAATACCTTCAAAATTAAAAGGACATCTGAAAATACAGCATGATGGACTTGTCAATGAGCCCCACAAATACGTGCTAAAGAAAATACAAATCTTGAGAAAGACAGTTTTTGCATTTAGTTGCCTATTGATGTTGCAAAAGAAAAATGGACCATCCTAAGTGCTGAGAAACTGTTTCATCTGGTATTTCTGGGTATGGTGCTTCTGGTGACAAATCAGCTGATAAATGAAAACCTTGGTGATAACACAGCATCAAGACTATCACTACAGAACATTTAGAAGAAGCAATCATTATGATGTAGTCACAGTCCAACTTGATGAAGGCACCTGTAGTGCAAATTGTATAACACTTTTATGCCAGGTATGTGTAGCAAGATAATTTCAAAGAGGCGTTATTGTCTGTATAGAGAAAAGTATATGCAGAATTAGAAAATAGCTCCCTTGGCCTCTGTGATTGCAAGTAGTAGCGTGGCAGCGAATCTCATGGCATGAGGGAGATCACTGGACCATCCGCTTGAGATTCCAAGAATTCTGAATACTGGGCTCGGCGCCTGTGGCTCAACGGGCTAAGGCGCCAGCCACATACAGCTGAGCTGGCAGGTTCGAATCCAGCCTGGGCCCGCCAAACAACAATGACGGCTGCAACCAAAAAATGGCCAGGCGTAGTGGCGGGTGTCTGTGGTCCCAGCTGCTTGGGAGGCAGAGGCAGGAGACTCGCTTGAGCCCAGGAATTGGAGGTTGCTGTGAGCTGTGATGCCACAGCACTCTATCTATCCAGGGTGACAGCTTGAGACTCTGTCTCAAAAAAAAAGGAATTCTGAATACTGGCTTAGGTGTGGAAACTCTATTTGTAGAGAGTTCTGTGAAGGAGGAATTAACCCAGGGGCATTATCATTGGTTATTAAGGAGCTTTATAAGGCTACTGAAGCACTAAAGGCTGATGAAAATATAAGAAGCTGACTTTCTGGAGAAATCCTGATACTGTAAGCTGTGCCTGAAGATCTGAAGATTGCACTACAGTCAAGAATGTACAAAGAAATTACCACATTCAGCACTGCGAAAGTTTTTTTTTAAAAGAATTCTAAAACCACAGCTTTTGGAAATCAGTGAAAAGTAGTTTCCAGAGAGAACCATCAGATGTGTTTACATAGCATCTTATTCACTTTTTTAAAATGGCTCGAATGCGTTCATGTTGCTATGTTCGTATTTATGTATTCCTTATTTATAGCTCTGATAGCTTTAATTTTCTAAGCAGTCTATCAGATGTGCACATCTGCTGTGCCTGGTTGAAGTAGAGTGGACCCCATCAGTAGTGATCTGTAGTAGTTATGATTTGACATTTCCATTATAAACGTTAATTTTGAATTGTTTACACACAAGGGAGGATTTCTGGTGTATTGAGATGAAATTTGACAGGATTTCAGCCACCACTTGTGAATTGTGATTTTTATTTGTTATGTATATCAGAATCTTGTTCTTTTAAAAGAAGAGCATGGATAATATTTCTTGTAATCTACTCTTTAACAAAGAAGATATCGGATTTTATTTTATTTTATTTTATTTGGACACAGAGTCTCACTCTGTCGCCTGGTAGAGGGCAGTGGAGTCATCATAGCTCACTGCGACCTCAAACTCCTAAGCTGAAGCGACCCTCAGGCCTCTACCTTGCCAGTAGCTGGAATTTCAGGCCTGAGCCACCAAGCTCTTCCTCAAGCCATCCTATTGCCTTGCCCTCTCAGAGTGTTAGGGTTACAGGTGTGACCCTAACCTCACCTGGCCTGTAGTGACTAAGACTGAGTAATACCCTATATTTAAATAGCAGCCTTTTCTTTTTATATTTTTTAAATCTAGGCTTTTGACCATTTTGACTTTTTTTTTTTTTTGAGACAGCCTCAAGCTGTCACCCTGGATAGAGTGCTGTGGCATCACAGCTCACAGCAACCTTCAATTCCTGGGCTCAAGCGAGTCTCTTGCCTCCGCTTCTCAAGTAGCTGGGACTACAGGCGCCTGCCAGGCCATGTTTTGGTTGCCCGGTCGTTGTTGCTTGGCGGGCCCAGGCTGGATTCGAACCCGCTAGCTCTGGTATACGTGGCTGGCGCCTTAGCCCGTTGAGCCAAAGGCACCGAGCCGACCATTTTGACTTTTTAAATGTGTGATATTTTTACCAAGTGCACTAAAATATCTATTATTGGCAGAACACGTCGGAGACAATAAAAACTTGTGATAAATCATTGGATAAAGAACACTGCAAATACATTTTGTCATTTATAAAATCATGAGAACACATTTGTGAAACTATAAAATTAGTATATGCTTCTACACCTTGAGAGTTGATAGTTTTATTTGACTTTGTAGATTAAATTACTTATGTATGAAACAAAGCAGTAAAATAAATTGGGAATGGATTACGTTCATACAGGATTTCTCTGATGTGTCACATTTCTTTTTTTTTTTTTTTATTAAATCACAGCTGTGTACATTAATGCAATCATGGGGTACAATGTGCTGGTTTCATATACAATCTGAAATATTTTCATCAAACTGTTTAACATAGCCTTCATGGCATTTTCTTAGTTATTGGGTTAAGACCTTTATATTCTGCATTTAGTAAGTTTCACCTGTACCCTTCTAAAATGCAAAAAATATGGAACGCTTCACAAATGTGCGTGTCATCCTTGCACAGGGGCCATGCTAATCTTCTCTGTATCATTCCAATTTTGGTGTATGTGTTGCTGAAGCGAGCACCACATTTCTTAAATGTAAATATATACATATATACATACATATATTTAATGCATACTTAATATTTAAGAAACCAAACACTACAAGTACACAATTGCAGTGCTGTGCAATGACAAAAATAAAACCACTTCTATGGTTTAAAAAAATTACAAAAGAACATTTAGGTAATAAAAATTAAATTACAGGGGTGGCGCCTGTGGCTCAAAGAGTAGAGTGCCGGTGGTGGCGGGTTCAAACCCAGCCCCGGCCAAAAACTGCAAAAAAAAAAAAAAAAAAAAAATTAAATCACACAAATTGTAACATTTCAAATGCCTGAACAGCAACTATGATCTGGAAACAGTAGAGACACAAAAAAATTGTAAGAAACTATTAAAACCAGAAAATAACTTGAGACATTAAAAAAATTATATTAAGATTCTTTGGTTTCGCGCGGTGCCTGTACTCAGTGGGTAGGGCGCCGGCCGCATATACCGAGGGTGGCGCGTTCAAACCGGGCCCCCGCCAAACTGCAACAAAAAATTAGCTGGGCGGAGTGGTGGGCGCCTGTAGTCCTAGCTGCACTCGAGGCTGAGGCTAGAGAATTGCCTAAGCCCAGGAATTGGAGGTTGCTGTGAAATCTGAGAGGCCACGGCATTCTACTGAGGGCGATAAAGAGAGACTCTGTCTCTACAAAAAAAAGATTCTTTGGTTTCTAAAACTTTAAATAATTGAATTAAACTTGGTATCTATGAAGAAAATAAATTATTGCATCTTAGTACTTCATTAAAAAAATATTTGCCGCATATGAAATTTATCAAGATGTTGGATTAAGATTAAAGAAGAGTTTATTGCTAAGAAGAACCTGAACACATTATTACTATTCAACAACTACGTGTGTGAACTAGGATTTTCAATTTTGGCTTGTCATAAAACAAAGAAAAAGATCAGGCTTAACAGTATACCACATTTTCCTGGTACCATTGTCTTCATAAATTCTGGAGTGGAATAAAATCAATGAAAAGGCAAGGACTTGGCTCGGCGCCTGTAGCTCAAAGAGCTAAGGGGCCCGCCACGTACACGTGAGCTGGCGGGTTCAAATCCAGCCCGGGCCCGCCAAACAACGACGGCTGCAACCAAAAAATGGCCAGGTGTTGTGGCGGGCGCCTGTAGTCCCAGCTACTTGGGAGGCGGAGGCAAGAGACTCGCTTGAGACCAGGATTTGGAGGTTCTTGTGAGCTGTGATGCCACAGCACTCTATCCAGGGTGACAGCTTGAGGCTCTGTCTCAAAAAAAAAAAAAAAGAAAAAAAGAAAAGAAAAGGCAAGGACTTCCATGGCAGTAAATAAACTCTTTCCTAATTTGCTTCTGTCTTAGTTATATTAAGATGTTTCTACAATGTATCATAGAATATTGTTATATTAAGTTAACTTTATCCTATACAGTAAGGTAAGTATTGTAAACATATTTCAGACTTGGGGCTCGGCGCCTGTGGCTCAACGGGCTAAGGCGCCAGCCACTTACACCTGAGCTGGCGGGTTCGAATCCAGCCTGGGCCCGCCAAACAACAATGACGGCTGCAACCAAAAAATGGCC